>BSBK01004024.1:0-197500 GCA_027943335.1 Chamaecyparis obtusa
ATATATATATATATATGTATATATATATATATATGTATATATATATATATATATATATACATATATATATATAATATAAACTTGACTATTTTAATGGGAATTTATATTGAACGATAGATATCACCTAGGGTTGCTTTATGATCATGATTAATCATCTTATTGGCCTTCTTGCATATTCTACCCTAATTAGTAACCTGGTTTCCATTTGGAACTATTTGGGTTACTATCACTTTGTGTTTTAATTAAATATTTATTTAAACCCTTGTTGGGGTACATTAGCCCAACCTTTGACCGTATATATATATATATATATATATATATATATATATATATATATATATATATATATATATATATATATATATATATATATATATATATATATATATATATATATATATATATATATATATATATATATATATATATATATACATATATATATATATATACATATATACATATGTATATATATATACATATACATATATACATATATACATATATACATATATATACATATGTATATATATATACATATGTATATATATATACATATGTATATATATATACATATGTATATATATATACATATATTATATATATAGATATATATATATATATACATATATATATATATATATATACATATAGATATATATATATGTGTGTGTGTGTGTGTGTGTGTGTGTGTGTGTATATATATATATATATATATGCTGACAAGTTTAAATTATCTTGTTATTTTATGCTTGTTGAACCCTAGTAGGGTTTCATGAAGGCCTAGTTAGAGTATCAAGTTATCAAACGTTGTTATCGACCAAGGGGTGTTGGCAAGCCAATGCATGCCATGATACCCTTGAGTTAAAACTTGCGTTGAGATATACGTACCTTCCCTATTGAGTGTACCTTTTATGTGAGCCATGTTTGTTGTTTGCGTTTTAAAAAAAATTATTTGTGTTTTTTACCCATAGAATTTGGGCATGACATTTTGGTATCATATATATTTATAATCAATAATACATTTCAAAAACTTAGTAATATGAAAAGTTCTTATAACATATTATTAAAATAAAGTATAACGTTTAATGATTGATTAATTTACTTAGTTATTGAATTTCCAAAGTTTTTGCCCAGTTCCAAGTGTAAAAATTTTCAAGTCAGCCAAGCAATTGCCAACCCAAGTTTTTAAAGCATGGTTTGAACTAGCTGATTTATCCCTAAAGCCACTTAACCATTAGTTTATTATTACAACAGACTAGTTTAAGTGAAACAAATCTAAAAACACAAATAGATGATTACCTAGCCAACACTAGTGCCTCCTTTTCAATCTCCACTTCTTCTCTTTCCATATCCAAGGCAATGCTTATATCTTCTGCTTCATCTCTAAGTCTATCTAATCTCTTTTTTTTCAAAGACATTTCACCCTTTTTGTTGAAATGGTCTGATATTGTTTTCTCTAGTTCATCTTTAAAAATTAAGTGTTTTAAGAAACTCGATTCAACATCAACTAAAACATCCTTCTTCAGAAGTGGGTACTTCTCTTCCTCTCTTTGAGCTTTTATTTTTTCTAGTTCTAATTTTGCTGGCTCGGCTAATATTTCTATCTATTTTATTTTCTCCCTCTCTAATTCAAGCTCGGGAATCATTAAGGTCCTTTCAGACTTGAGATTCCAAATCAATGCGTGTTGCAACTGTAACAACAACCAATAACTTTTCTTCAAGATGAGAAAGCTCCTCTGAGACAAGTTCTGATGCTTCTCCAGTTGTAAGAGCAACAATAGCCTAAGACTTTGTGACTAGTTTGTTAGGTTGAAACAACCTAGTGTGATCTATTTAGATAGAAAATGATATTTAATGAAATGAAATTGCACATTGAAATGATATCTTTAAGTGAACATAATTTTTTAAAAACTAATTATGAAAATATACCAAAGGCGGCACTAATAATGCTTACTTCTCCTGATGTCAGGTCTACTTAGATAGTGGGCCAAGCATGTTGAATTATTTTGTCAATATCAATAAATACAGACTATTTCCACAAAATCTGTAATATGACAAGAAATAAAATTTCACATTTATATTAATGCCAACAAAATCAATTCAACTTTTCCATGATTTTCATTAGGAAATAAAAAGCATAGAGTTAGGAAGATCAACCAACATTACCTTCTTGTTAACTTCTAGTAAGTTCTTTTGTTCTAAGGCAATTTTTAACAAATAAGGTCTTGAAATAAAAGTGAACTATTATAGCTAGATAACATTCTGAAAAGTGTAGGAATGAAAAACAAGCATGATAAGGTGCAATAGTTAAAATTCCATAACCAAAAAACATAAAATATGCACAAAAAGCCTTGAAATATATACTGGAGAGACTAAACAATTGAGAGAATGTGGAATACTCAAAAATGTAATTGCTAAAATAAACTGTGTGGAGGATTGTAACCTAACAACCACTAGGAATAGCCAAGTCTTTCACATATAACTGAGACTTAGCCCTCACTTGTCAATTGAGAATAAACATATACTTGAATTTCCTCCTTCCACAGAACCAAATTCATCATTATATAAGAGCTTGCTAGAAATCAATCCAGCCTCTCCTAATCCTATTTTAGCATTTGATTCATTCAGTGGTAGAAAAAATGAAAAAAATTCTTGCAATACTGGAAGAATATTTAGTTAACACAATGTAAGTATAAAACCTAAATGGTTATTACGATGAATGCATAGCCATTTTTACTTTAATTGAATTTTTTTTGAGGTTGGTGACACTGTACTTTGATTAGTATTTATGCTAACATTCAATTGAATGGAAATAAAGATATTCAGGTGTAATATCATCAAATGCAAGTTCTGCAATGTTCTCAATAAACATTGCTGGAAAAAAGTTTGATAATGGATTTCTAACAACCAAAATCCATTATTAGTTAAACTGCTAGTAGAGGCACTACATTCCTCATGTATCAAACAACCAAAGAAAGCATAACTAAAAAGGCACTAGAAAGAATGTGGAACCTTGCAAACACTAGTAAAAATCAGCCAACAAGCATAATCTTGGTGTGCACACAAGCCATTAGGTTGAATGCCAACTTCTACAAGCTGAAAGTACATACAAAGGATGTAAAAATAATAACTAATAAAAATACTTGGCAGTCAGGATAATAAAGCCACAACACTTTTATATTGTCTTAATAAATAATTCTAGCCATGACAGGGAACTATTGCGGAGGGTCAAGCCTTAAACCATGATTAAACTACCTTATGACAACCAATCAGAATATAAGTTTTCAAGATTTCAAGATTTATTTTATACTTTCATATAATAATAGTGTAATGTGCTCGAAGGTTAACTAATAAGAAATGTGGTTGTTTGTCATTGGTCTGAACTATAGCTGCAAAATGTTGCCAAAGATTTGAAGTTCCAAGAGGCAAGAGAAGGCATAATCTAGAGGCATTATTTTTGAGGCAATAAGTTTAAATAATGATTAATATATGTTGATATAACCAATCATAGCCTAAATTTTTCTTATATTTTTTTAACACCTATGTTCAGTCTAGAAAAGTGCACGGTATTTATAACTAAAATTTATTAAAACTATTTTTCTCTAATTTGATTGGACTAAATTTGGTCATTTCAGAGTGTCAGAAAGGATATCTGAATTAGCAAGCAGAGAACACATAAATATTTAGGATTTTTCACCGTCAAAATAGGACTGTTGGACATTTATTTGTGGGGTTTAACATTTAAAGGAGGCTGCACATAAAATGTCATTCAAATGGACATCTCTCTTTTTCAGAAAACACTGATCTTGCTATATATATTCATTTTTTGAGAGGAAGCTTCCAGTTGGCTATTTCAAGGACATGGTGTTCTTAAGAACAACTCATGTTCTCTATCTATACTTCCCTATCTTGCATGCATTCAAAAAATACAAGCACCATTTTAGTGTCCTACCGGTGCTTCACATTTGGCATACATGCCTACAAAAGAGGAGACTAAAGAAAATAGAGGATGAAAAGGTTGCCACAAGAATTTTTCTTCCTCTCCAATTTTCCTTGAGATATTTATGCACAGGAAGAAAAGAAACAAAATTGCATCTATTCACAAGGATTAATACAAATTTTAGTATAGTTGAGGTTGCTTATTGTTGAGATTAAATAGGTATGTAGTTCATGGTTGGTGTTGAAGAACTATAAAATAGTTAGGAATATTATTTCCATAAAATCTTAAACTTTTGGTAAGATTTCAAAATTATTTCTTTTATCTCATAATTGTTATGGAATGCAGATCAATATTACAAGAAGCTAATCTTATTTTCTTTTTCTTTTTTTGCTAGGTAATAGATACAATTGCTAAGAAATGGAATGTGAGAAGACATAAGAGCTATGGTATGCCACTATCAATTCTCGTAAGACTTTTGATTATTCCTAAAATGCATATGTTGAATTCTGATTAATTTTTTACCATTGAAATCTTTTCTATCCCAAGCTTTCTCAAGAAGCATGTGAGGTTGGTCATTTTAGGATTCATTGTTCCAAGGATGACACTAATTTATAGAGAAATAAAATAAGCATTTAGGTTTGTTGTGGAATTGGTCTCCTTGTCATCCTTTGTTATCGTAGGCATTCTAACAGAGCATATGATGTTGGCCATTTCAGGAACTCAAAAAATAAAGACTGCTTCATAGGGAATCAAAATAAGCAATCAAGTGTATTGTGACATTGATTGATTTCTCCACCATACTGGTTGGATAAACAAGACAATTAATTTTTTTTTGCTAAGTATATTTAATACAAAAGATCAACCTCAAATCCTTTAACTTTAAACTTTTGTAATAGCATAGTTTTTTAAAATTTTGTATGCTACATCATAACAAGACAAAATAAATCATCACATTCTTTGCTACAGGTGCAGTTGCAAAGGATACAATTATTATTGCACACTTGCTGTGAAAAACTAAATTTAAGTAGTTATTGCATAATGTTGTTCATCCATATAGTGGCACTAGATTATTTAATGCATTGCTATTTTTATTTTATCTAATTTTTTACTAGATTCATAATTATACTATATACTACTCTAGCATTTAACTCATATCCTTCCCTTTTCCATCAAGTTCAACTATTATTTATCCTATGCCAAAATGACAATTTTTAAACATGGTTTCAATAAAAAAAATGTTTTGACAAATAAAAATTCACTGTTGGTATCAATATTGTCAAGCCCAGGGATCACTAAAGAGGCTGCACAAATCTTGTCTTGATCTCAAGACTCAAATAGCTCTAAAACCCCAATTGAAATCTATTGTTTGTTTGTTTATTGTGAAAAGATCGAAGCAACAATTGTAACGAGATTAGTTTTCTCTCATCTAATTTTATAAAGAATTTTGCAAGTTATCTAATATTTTTCTTATAAATTATTCTTATGTTTTCTCATTGGAAAGTTTTTTTTAAATCTGTACAATGCCATAGCATTTTAGATTTTATTTTATTTTACTATAAAACACATTCTATTGTTATTTGCAAAATGGGTGCATTGTTATTTTCAAACATATATTCAACAAACCAAAAGATGTAAATTGTCATTGTAGAGAAAATGCTCACACAATCTCTCTCAATGCTCACACATCTCTGCATACCCTTTCCTAACTTCTTCTTCATCTCCTTCTTTGTAAACCATCTTCCCAACACTTGGCAGGAACTATGGTGCCCTGCAGCTCTTGTTAAAAATCATCATCTCCAGTTTTCATAAGAAAATTTGTTGTTCGTAAGGTTGCATATCTATTTTTTTTGGTAGTGTATGGTGTGATATTGATTTGTCTTTTTTTATTATTTCTAATCAGTTTTATATTTTTGAGTCAATTTTGGAAGTCACTTCACTATTGTTGGGGTCTCAACTTAAGTATTCTACAACTTCCTATCGAAAAATAAATGGCTAAACTAAAGTTGTCAATTTAGAATTTAGTTCATTCTCTTAGGATGTTCTTTAGTAAGAGAATTGGTGCCATTGTATAGTTACACCTCTTGGTGTAATGAAGTGGAAGATTTTTAAATTTTTAGCATGAATTCTAAGTGCACTTTGAAAGTCCTTTTTTAAGAACCCAATGGATCAATCATTATGTAGTGGATGTTTTTAATGAACTTCTTATGATGGTAGATATCATATGCTGGTTTTTTTTCGATGTATTTATTCCCATAGGAATATACTATTGGCCTAGGTATGGAAGATGTATCTAAATAGTGTATCCTAGAACTTTGTGTATGGGCTTTTTCCTATATGATCATCAATCAGCTAAATGTCCAATAGTAATTAGGTATTTAATTAATAGTCACTGCCCAAGGTGAAGGCTCTCCTTAACAAGGAGTTTCTACATATTAGGAGGCTAGGCTATGTTATTGCTTTAATTAAATGAGACCTATCCTAAAGATTCAATATTCTAAACATCAATCTGACTTAAATTACATGTTACACATCTTATATTTCAATGACCAAAGACAAATATTTACAATAAAATGACAACCAAAGAGGCTTACTAAAAGTAGTCTTAAAAGGACATATAGTGATCAAATAGTGCAAATAAGATAATGGTCGTAGAAGCTATAAATAGAGCAGACATATAATATATGTTCAAAGATAAAAATAAAATAGTGAATATACAGTAACAACAAGGTAAAACACATGAGATGAAATCAATGTTGATCAATGTGTTAGTAAAGTGCAAAACAATTCATCAATGTGAAATAAAAAGAACAGTAAATACAATGGAAATACATTAGGAAATTCAATGTTGTCATCAATCAATGATCATCACCAGTGAAGAGATACCTATTTGTAGAAAAATACGTAGGTTTCATATTTTTTTCAATATGTTTTTCTTCATACATGGATTGGTTTGTGGTAAACTTAAGGAGATACAAATACTTGAAGTTGCATTATTCTGGCTTATTCTTTTTTGCACAGTAATCATAAATAAAAAAATTATATTTCCCAAATTGAATAGCGTGAAAAGAATTAAAAGCTTGCATTCTCAAAGTTGTGAAAATCACTAGCCTAGTTTAAATATTTTCACATCACGGTGACCTTGGTGAGCCTCTCTATTACTTTCTAGGTTGAGGTGGAAGTGAGAGGCTTGCCTCTTCTTTACTCTACAACAAAATAGACAAAATCATATTATATTTTCATCAATAAATTAAAATGAGATACTATATAAACAAAAAATTTCTTCAAACAAAATAAAAAACCTAATGAAACCCTAGGTAAACTTAAGTTTTCTTCAAGAAAAATCAAAATGATAATGGAACCCTAGGTAAAGTTTTGTAAGAAACATCAAAATGCTAATAAAACCCTAGCTATAGGAAATTTTCTTCAAGAAAAATCAAAATTAAAATGAAGCTCTAAATAAACAAATATATACACCAATAATCTTGGACTTCAAGAGATGAATATCCAGAGTTTCCTTCTCATCCACTAGTGCAAATGTATAAAAAATGACAATGGAGTCTCTGCAACAAATATTAGATCTTCCTTAATGGATCTGTGCATGGATGAGTAGCAACTCAAAATAGGTAGGAGATGTTAGAGGATCTGCACATGGATATAAAAAAATTTAACAAAAATATGTTAAAATTAACTAAGTCTTGTTAGAAATACACTTCCCACCATTCTTCTCTATTTGGCGACTTGTTGTCTTTTGTGTGAATTTTTTATTTAAGATAATTAAATTAGTTTTAATTTTTAATTTAAAATAATTAAAATAATAATTTAAGTAATTTAAGGGATTCACTCACTAATATGTACACTAAGAGGTGCCAAAAATACCATTTCCCATTTTAAATCTAAGACAATTAAGATTATTTTTATTTTTAGATAATCAAAAAAATATTTTAAACTTTTAAAATAAAAGATTAAATTTGTCTTAGAAAAATGTCTTAATTTATCATGTTATGTAGTAGTGGAAATTGAGAATGTAGATCAATTGACATGTTTTTTTGAAAGTATAAATTTAAGAAATAGTCTCCACAATTCTTAAAAATGTTCATGCAACCAAACATAGGTCAAGAAGGGGAGGCCCAAGACATGTACAAAAAAGGCTTAAAAAAATACTTCGCATTTAACAAATGAGGAGATTCATTGAAGAAACTAAGATTATCAATATTTTCGATTTTATTAGATTGGACAATCATTTTCAGATCAAAATCACAATAATAATTTGCATGGATTCAATCCCCTACTACATAAGGATTTTATTGTTAGTGCTAGCAAAAATATTAAAATGTACTCCAGATGGACAAGGAATCCAATGTTAATTTTCATGGAATAAATACATCTCAAATGTTACCTAATACATAACTATTTCTATATTTTTTTATATTTGTTTACATAAGTGTGTGTGTATATACACACACATTTGACATGTTAACACAATACAAAAATTAAACTACAAACTATAGTTAAAAATATTAATAATTTATTAACATAATGAGCTATAAAAGTTTAAGGATACAAATGTTAATTTTGTTTATAAAATATGTGAAGGCCTTAAGACTACACCAAGAGGCAATGTCTTCCAAGCAATAGGTATTTTTGGTGCAACAAGTAACCTAGGCGACCAAATGGATCACTTAGGTAGGGTCCTATGAGGTGGGCTTAATCTCTCTAGATTATGATCAAATTTGAAAGAAAAAAGAATAGAAAAGTAATATTCATTTATCTAGTCATTTATTTTGTCATTTATTTAGTCATTTAATTAGTCATTTATTTAGTCTTTTTTATTTTTCTGACCAATTCTTTAGTTGTGGTTGTACATGATTACCAAATTAGTCATTTATTTAGTCATTTATGCTTGTGAATTCCAAAAAATTGGTAGAATTTGATCATTTTTAGTCATGTGACTTAAATTTTTAGTCACATGACTAAAATTTTTAGTCGCGTAGTCATTTATTTGCCAAATTCTACTAGTGCCAGTTTGGAAGGTAGAAAAAGGATTAATTGATCCCCTTTCTTGTCAATTCTATAATGTTCTAATTGAAACTTCAAAGATTTAAATTTAGTGAAGAATTCCTCTAAAGTTGAAAAAAAAACAAATTTGATGAATAGAGACCTTTCAATTAAAAGAAATTAAAGATAAATATTCACAAAAAAAAGGCCGGGGGATATATTAAATCACCCCGCAGTGTTCAAACGATAGAGCTGAAAATAGCAAGAACTATTCACCAAAAAAAATTGAAAAGGCCCTCAGGCCGCAAGAGCAGGAGCAGAGGGCGGAGGATCTTTGTCATCTGATCCCCACTTATCAGTGGGATTGGCAGGCTCATCCGAAAGCACCCAACCAGCTTCATCAGTATTTTCTTTTTCTTTTTCTTCTTCCGCCCTAGGCGGGGAGATAGCAAGCGCCAAGCGGGGGAATTTGGAGGAGGTGGCCGGAAGCCAATCTCACCCACGGTGAGCACCGGAACCAGGAGGAGCACTAGAAGGGGCCGACTGCGCCTACGCATGTGACCACCCAGACTGTCGCAGAGGCGGAGAAGCCAAACGGCGCCGCCAACCATCTCTGCCACCTCTCGGAGAGTGCTGGCAAGGGGCCTGGGATCGTGGCGTGTGGGAGCAGCGCACAGAGGAGCTGCGCCCACGGCGGTGGCCTCTAGGAGGCGTACCCTCAGTAAAGATAGCATCCGGAGGCACCCGAGCCACTATACAGGGAGCATTGCCCCAATGAGAGATCAGCTCCTGCAGGTGAGCCACCTCTAAAGCCACTTTATTAGCTTGGACTTGAATCTGCATCATAACATTATTACATATGCAAGCTTTGTTAAACATAGCAACATTAGTATCAAGAGAGCTGTGGGAAAATATAACAGCATTTCTATCTTTCCAAAGATTGAACAAAATCTCCATCCTGAAAGTATGCCAAATTTGGGTAAACTTGGAGGGGAGTCTGGGAGAGTCTCCTAAGACAATCCTATGCCAAGAGAAGGGCTCAGGCTGGAAAGGTTTGAAAAAATCATGGATCCACTGCCAATACTGTTGAGCTCTCCTACAGAACTAGAAAATGTGAAGAAAGGTCTCAGGATGACCACAAAACGGACAGCGAGGGTCATGAACTCCCAAATGTTTGAGCCTAGGGCCAACTGGGAGACCCTGAAACAAAAGACACCAAGCAAAGAGAGCCATCTTGGGTTCTGTAATGGTGGTCCAGACAGTATGGAAATGAGAGCTCCAATGGGAAGTGGCCGAATGAAGATGCCATCTCTGGTTTAGAATATCCACCATCGGAAGATGCGGGGATAACCACCTATACCCAAGCCTTGACTTGTAATTGCTGAAAGGCATGGCAAGATACCATTTCCAATCCCTCCACCATGGCCTATTAGCCTAAATGCCAATCGTGTGGAGCAGATTGGTAGGAATGGCCGAAACCAAAAGATCAAAAGTCGGGCGATCAGAACTTGCCAGCCGAAATTGCACCTGCATATCCTCCCAAGATCGGAGCCCCATAGAGACTCTGGAAAAAAGATCCTTGGGAGTCCGAATGCCACGTTTAAAAAAATGCAGAGCACTAGCCCCTTGAGTTTTGGCCAAGGGTATACCCTGTATGAAGAATAAAGGAGACCACCAAAGATTCTGCTGATTGAAAGAAAGCCCATTACGAAAAGCATTACCATCCCATCGAAGCTAGGGCTTTATAGCTTCCCAGGCTTTCCAAATGCTCTTGATGACGAAGGTGCCCTGGATTTGAACAGGTTCTCTCATAGTGAGCAAGGTTTGGAGACCAAGACCTTTCCAAGCGGGCCGGTGAACCGGAAACCCGGCGGAGATGCAATGTCTGACAAGAATTTTCCATGCCTCATCACCAGAGAGAGCTCTAATAATCCACTTCACACAAAGAGCAAGCCCTTGCTTCTGGGTGGAGAGAAGGCCCAAGCCTCCAGAGTCACGGGGAAGGCAGCAGTATTCCCAAGCAACCCTATGAAACCCATGACCATCCGCACCAGAAGCCCAAAGAAAATCCCTGAGCAGGCGCTCAAGCTTGAGATAAAGGCCTTAGATGGAGCCCAGCAAGAAGAATAATAAACATGAGTAGCAGCCAGCACTTTCAAACAAATCTGGAACTTCCCTGGAAGAGAGAGCGGTTTGCTAATCCAGTAGTGCAACTTTTTCTCAATTTTAGCAAGAACAACATTCCATAAATCCACAGCAGAGCCGTGGAAGGCAAAAGGGATGCCTAGGAAGCAAAAAAATTCTCCATGTTGCACCCATTTCCAGTCAAAGTTGGCAAGCCAGGGCGGAGCTGGAAGAAAGGATTGTCTGAAACAAAGCATTTTGCACCATTGAATGGCCGATCCAGAGGCTTGACAAAAGGTGTCCAAGCATTGCAAGGCATTGGAGATGTTCTCCTCATCCTTAATGAGAGTGAGAAAGGAGTCATCGGCAAAATGGCCATTGACCAACTGGGAAGAAGAACCAGGAAGGGAAATGCCTCGAACCAACCCAGCAGAAATAGAGTTGGCAAGCAAATATCCAAAGCCTTTAGCAACAAGCACATACAAGGCAGGAGCCAGAGGACAACCTTGCCGAATAGATCGAAAAAGCCCAAAAGTATCAGATTGGGCCCCATTGATGGTAATGCAAGCAGAAGCATCTCCAAAAAGCATTTCCACAGATTGAAGGAAGCGCGGCCCAAACCCCAGAGCTTGAAGCATAGCCAGAATGAAGGGCCATTCTATGCGATCATAGGCTTTAGCAAAGTCAATTTTGAGGAACAGAGCAGCCTGTTTGGACTGGCGAGCCCATTCCATCCCTTCCCAGACCGTTATGATGTTGTCAAGAATATACCTGGACTTAATAAAGCCAGTTTGCTCAGGCCGCACAATGAGGGGAAGGAGATGTCTGATCTTGAGCGCTAAAGCTTTAGCAATAATCTTATAAGAGACATTCAACAAAGTGATGGGCCTCCAATTGTAGATATCCTCCAGATCGCCAGACTTAGGAATGAATTTAATATTCCCTTTATTGATAATGTTTCCTAAACTTTTGTTGTGAAAAGCTTCCAGGTAGACTCTGTGCAAATCAGGACCCACAGTATCCCAGAGGTGTTTGTAGAATTCACAGGGGAAGCCATCGCACCCTGGAGATTTATCATTGGCCATAGAGAAGACCGCCTCCTTGAGGTCTGATATGGTAAGCAATTGCTCACAGAAGGCACGCTGCTCAACCGCAAGGTGGTTTGGAGTAACAGCAATACAAGCCCTTAGAGCTTCATCCCGAGCAGCAGAATTGCCCTGGGAAGCAAAGACTTGCTCATAATGCTGGACAAAGGCCTGAAGAATGGCCGGGAGCTCAGTAAGAGTGTCAGGTCCTTGCTTAATCTTTTGAATACCAGCATTGGTATGGCGAGCTTTGAGAGCCTGAAAAAACTCCTTGGAAACTTTGTCGCCAACCTCCAACCAATGGAGGCGAGCTTTGATTTGAGCACCACGAGTAGCATAGGCATCAGCAATTTATTTCTCATGGCGAAGCTTGGCCAGCTTAAGTTGGAGCTCTGTGTCAAAAGGGTTCAACGTAAGCGCTACGCAGAGCCTTAGTGTTAGCTTCATAAGCACGCTTTTTATAGTAGGCTAGCTGATGGCCATAAATGCAAAGAAATCTCACAGTGCGGGTGATGGCGTCATTCCACCATTGAATCCAGCCTATATCACTGTGGGGCCGAGGCTCAAGATTCCATATCTGCAGAATGTGTGACATAGTGGACTTGTGCGTCAGCACAGACGTGTTAAGAAAAAATTGCGTTTGAGTAGCTCTCCTGGCTCGGGACTGCCAGGTAATGGAAAAATAAATGGGGAAATGATCAGACAAGGTAACGTTTGTCAGAGGAATGACAGGTAAGCCTCGATCTTCAGAAAAAGAGAAAAAAGATTGAGCCGTTATCATAGCACAATCCAGTCTCTTGAATATGCGGTCAGAACCCGCTTGAAAATTGGACCAAGTATGCCAGACCCCACCCTGCTGACGGCGGTTAACATTGGGATCAAAAAGCCCCAATTTATTGCGCATGTGATACCAGGCTTCTCTCTCCCCAGCTGCCCAACGAAAAGGCAAAATGCCCTCCTTGTCAGTGGCCAGCTCAACCATATTAAAGTCCCCACACATAACCCAAGTAGCTGGAGGCAAGTTGTCTGCCAACCAGTACCATAATTGAGATCTTTCAAGAGCATCATTGGGGGCATAAACATTAATGATACCAAAAGAATGATTGTGCAAAGAAAGAAAAATCCAGCTAACGCGTTGCTTCGGGTCAGAACCATGTGCAATAACACAAGAATGCAGGTGAGGTGACAGAAAAGTAATTACTCCACCTTTGCCAGCTTCATGCTGAGAAGAAAAAACAATGCCGTCCGGCCATATGACACGACAGGCAGAGTTAAGCAAAAATCCTAAAATTTTAACTTCTTGTAAACACAGCATGTCTAGAGATTGAAGTCTGCGGCGAGTATCACGAACATAGTACTTTCTGGGGAGGTCAGTTAAACCTTGCATGTTCCAGGATAAAAAATTCATAAAAACTCCTGCATGGCTTCCTCGTCCTCAAGAGAGGAGAAGCTATTCTGCAAATAAGCTGGAACCGAACCAAAACTGGGGGGGAGTTCTCCAGAGGTCAACCACCTTTTATCCAGTTCTACCGTGTGGCCATCAGGACTGCGGGACCGGCGCATAGTCCTGGAAGAGAGCACTGGAGCCGCTGGCGGCGCAGGCACCACTTCTGGAGTAGGTGGTACTGCAGCCGAGCGCATCCCTTGTGAAACAGGGTTTGACACAATAGGCGCCACTGGTGGCACATCACCTGGCGAGGAATGACCAATGAGCGCAATCGGAGATGGCACAACAGCTTCAGAAGCTGGTGGCGTCTTAGGGCCTGAGGCATTCCGGCCTTTACGCGTAACGATAGTCCATTCTTCTTTCTTTCCAACCTTGGTGGTTTTAGCCGGCGCGTCTTTAGGCACAGGTTTCACCCGAGGGGTAACCAGGGGGCAGTCCTTGATCTTGTGCTCTGTCGACTGACACCGATAGCAGGTGTTGGGCAGATTCAAATAGAGCACCTTCTGCGAGATGGTGAGAGCACCAATCTGAATTTCAACAGTATCCTTGAGGTCTCTAGAAAGGTCGACCTCAACACAGACCCGCTTCTGGGGACGAGCATTGAAAAATTTGTCATGTTCCATGACAATGACTTTGCCTAGGGTCTTAGCAATAGACTCAATGAACGGCCAGCATGGCAAAGGGAGACCAGGGAACTCAACCCAAACAGGAACCCTAAGTTTTTTATCATCAGAGACAGTAAAGTCTCGAGACCACCTCTGAAAAACTAGCAGGGAGGACTAGACATTCCAGGGACCATGGTTAAAAACCGCGTTCGTCTAAGAAGGGTTAGCAAACCTGAAAAGGAAAAAACCTTTGGTAAGGTTTTGCACATCGTCAAGACGGACCCCATGAGGGGTCCAGCTCTTGTTGGCCCAATCCTTGAGTATACTTTCAGAAGGAGTACAACCCACAAAGTAACCAATCAGCGTATGCTTTTCTAACCATTCACAAGCAAAATCAAACTCCTGAAGATTGAGAACAATATCAGGGTTACCTCGTGGAAGACCTTCGGGATGAACTTGCGGGGACGTTTGTTCGGTGGAGGCGTCATGGTAGTCCGAAGCATCAACTCGAGCACCAGCATCAACTACTGGGCCGAAGTTGGCCGGGGCCATACTAAAGGCTAACCCTAATGAATCCCGCAGTAAATGCGGTATGACAGATGGAAAACTCAGAGCTGAAATGTAGAAAGTACGCCGTACGCCAATGATTTTTTGAAGAGTTCTTGTTGTGAGGTTTTCACACCATCGTCTTAAAGAATTTAGGGACCCCTAATTTTTCGAGCAAGCCTTAAAGTTGAAAATTTTAAATTAAAGGACTAATACTAAAAAGTTGATTTTACAACTCATGCCTTCTAAGTTCATCAATTGTCCCAAATAATATTTTGAGAGCTTCCCAAACTTGGTTGGGTATTTTCAATTTCTCAACATGAAATACTAATTTAGGAGATAAATTTAACCATAGAAATCCAAATGCTTGGTCACACTTATTGGAAAAAGTTTCTTTATCCTTAATTGTATTAGGCTCTTTTTTTGTTCCCATTGTTACCCTAAACAAACCTTTTTTCTTAAGTACAATAATTATTTTCAACTTCCAATCATGATAATTGAAAGGAGTTAGGGGTTGTATAGTCACATTAAGACCCGTGCTTCTAGACTTAGATTGTTACTTTGTAGAATGTGGAAATGAAGAGCACTTATTGAGGAAGTGTTTAAAATATAATGCACACAACACCCCCTTGATTATCTTTTCATCCCCACCAAGTTATGTTTAGCACTTTATAGGAGTGTTTTGTAACCAAACCCAAAAGATAATACTAAAAAATGACTTAATAATGATAGTGCATGAGTGTGCCCTTAGGATTCCTGATGGAAAAAATATGCACTTTTGAAAAAAGAAGAACTCAATTTCAAGTTGTTTCAAGAAAATGTTATGAGAAAATGAATTATTTCCTCTTTACAAAATTAATCTTTCTCCAAAAGAAATTTATGGTTAAATATTTTACCTTCTCTAAAAATAAAGTTGTCAAAATAAAAGGACAAAAGTTAAGTCCCCTGGGGTTGGAAAGAACCAAGGGATACAATTCCAAAACATGTACCCCCCTTCCATGAAATCACCCCCCTTCCATAAAAAATAACATTTTTGATGATGAATAGTAAGCAAGAAATCCTTTACAAATTTGACATTTGTCATTACTTTTTGAGCTTTTTCTAACCCTGAACCAAATCCCATGCATAGGCCGATGTGAAGTGTGCAGAGATGTACTCAAATTTTCACAGACCCTTGTGGGATAAAAATGCTAGTGGAAGGCCTACACTTTCTTTTTTTAAAATACAAACCTCAATTTCAAATGCCCACACAACCTTTCAACAAGGTCAAAGAATCATCATGACCGTGCAACGACCAAGATTTGAGTTACATGGGGCTGAATATGGGATTCCACATAGTAGGAGTACTACGTATTAGTTGGGAGATACCATGGTTGCGTGACCAGATCTAAATACCCTAGGAAGAGCACCCATTGCTTGCACAGTTCTAACATATGTGATACGAACAAGGTGTCAACACTTTACAAAGCACCGCAGCCATGACCACATACCCCTCCAAGATCCTCGCACAAAGGATATAAGATTCAAAACATCCCTTTCTTACTCTAATATATACCATGTAGAAAGGGTGAAGCCGCAATAGTGGTTTACACTTTTTTGCCTGAATGGACATTGAAATGTACATTCGGGAAAAAAAAAAAACTTCACTTTCAAATGCATATTTCCGCTAAACCATTACAAATTTGAAGATGAAGTAAATTAGAGTCTTTTAAGATTTTCTATCTAGATTCTAAAATTTTTTTGGAACTGATTTGAATTTATTTTTCTATCTCCCTCAAAAACTAGTACGTTGTTGAAAACAACATTTTTAAAGAGTGACACTCACTTCATAGAGCATAATATTTTTTCTAAAATACATATCAAGTTGGTTCTTTCAAAAAAAAATCGTAACATCCATATCTAGTTTCTACAATTTGTTTCATGACTTTATCCTTAGTATTTCATATTTTATTAATGTTTGAAGTTGGCTTAACCATAATTTTTACATACATTCACCTCATAGCTTGTAACTTGTTGTGTATTTGTCCAATTTCAAAAAATAAAAATTGATAGAAAGAAGACTTCAATACCTAGTGCATAGATATTTTTTAGAATATGTTTTTGTCTCATTTACTATTTTTCCATGAATGTCAAACACAGAGGTTGATGTTTGGTAAGAAACCTACATTTTATTGACGTCAAAAAAATATATGCATAACAAACTTAAAATTTATTAAAATCATAACCATTGGAATGTTTGTTCTCAATACTTGTGTCCTGCATATGGGTTTGTCAATTTTGGTCCATTTCAACCCTCAAATTGAGCTCTAAAGTCTTGAAAAATTTAGAATTTTTCTTGGCCTCTAGAAAAGCATGCTTACCATGAGGTTTTGATAGAAAGTAGTTTCTATAGAAACCCCTTGACATTCTGGGGAGATGAAAATGCTTAACTTAGGCACTTTTGATCGTAAACACTTAATGACTTTTGATAGAAACCCCAATCTGCCGATCTAATGCTTTTTGAA
Organism: Chamaecyparis obtusa; assembly: GCA_027943335.1. NCBI lineage: Eukaryota > Viridiplantae > Streptophyta > Pinopsida > Cupressales > Cupressaceae > Chamaecyparis > Chamaecyparis obtusa. The sequence goes on from BSBK01004024.1 coordinate 17,250, forward strand.
GCTATTAATAGTTTCATAAGAATAAAGATGTTTTTTTTCAATTTTCTAAACATGAAATTTGAAGAATAATTTTCATTTTTGAGAAGGAAGACACTAGGAAGTACATTTTTTATATAAATTGTAAAAAATTTTAAAAGCACATTTTCAAAGAAAAATGATGAGAAATAAAAGGCCAAGGGTAAATAAGACTACACAAAAGTATTCACCTAAAACCAAATAAAGACTACATGAAGAAGCATTGGCAAGATACCATAGTAGGAAAGCAAGTACATCTCTCTCTCTCTCTCACACACACACACACACACACACAAGGCCTCTTAAGACTTCTTAAGACTGTTTACCACACACTAATGTATTGTAAAGGGTCCTAAGTGGTCTTAAGGGGTCCTATGACACATTAATGTGTGCTAGGACCCATTAGGACCCTTTAAGAACCCTTACCATACATTAGTATATTAAAATGGGTCATAAGAGGTCATAAGGGGTCATAGGACCCCGTAAGACCTCTTGTGACTCCTTAGGACCCCTTACCATACACTAAAGTATGGTAAGATTTCCTAAGGGGTCGTAATGTGTCATAGGACCCCTTAAAACCCCTTACGAAACCTTAGGACCCATTTTCATATACTAATGTATAGTAAGGTGTCCTAATGGATTGTAATGTGTCCTAGGACCCCTTAAGATGCCTTAAAAACCCTCACGACCCCTTACCATACATTAGTGTATTGTAATGTGTCCTAGGAAACCTTATGATCACTTACAACCCCTTAAGACCCCTTACCATACACTAATGTATGGTAAGGGGTACTAAGGGGTCCCAAGGGGTCTTAATGGGTTCTAGGACACATTAATATTTCCTAGGATCCCTTATGACCCCTTATGACCCATTAGAACCCCTTACTATACAATAATGTAAAATATATATCCTTGTGACTTTACCCATTACCCAACTTGCCTTACCTTAGGTTTAAAAACTATCAATTAGGGGCCAAGTTGGGGTGAGATAAGGTAAGGCTAATGCCTTCAGGATGCATGCAATTACTCACAAACCACATGCATCAAGGAAATTTGAACTTTAGAACCAAACCTTGAATCAATGGTAAAAAAACCCATAACCCATGCCTATTGTACTACTTGTGTAGGGCGTGTATATAATTCTTAATATGAAGATAAATTCTACAGAGACGTGATTTACTTAAATCTTTTCATCATCAAAATGATGTTTCACTATTTAGTAATCTTAATAAACATATTTAGTTTTACTAAAACTTTATTACATGATATTTTGTGACACTAATGATCTCCCCCACCCCGCCCTAGAAAATTTAGTAAATTAATCATTTAGTATATTAATTCTGTATTTGTGTTATTTAAATTTTATGTATAAAATGTATTATTACTTAATATAATTGATATAAATAGAATTATATTATATTGGTAAACTTGGTAGAACATGCAGTTTTCAATGCTTTAATATTTGCATTTAGCCAAGCATTATGTACACAATATAAACTAAATTTAAAACCACAATATTAAATTTAACTCTGTATGTGTGTGTGTGACAAAGAAATTTAATTTATTCAAACAACCCACTTAAATTTCTACCTTAAATATATTCCTATCACACAAATTTATGCCAAGAGTAGTCATAACAAGTAATATAGATAGATAAAAAAAAATTATATTTAAATTATAACAAGTAATATTAATTGATGAATCGTCTGTGCGTCTTCTAAACCGTCCCAATCAAGGGATCCAATGCGTATGCTTACTGAATGCAGGTGTAAAAAAGAACAACTATATAAATATTTTTAGTAGCCAACGGACACTGCAAGATGTATAGGTGACAGCATAAATCAAGGCAACGGAAAGCGGCATAAGTAACTGACGGCGACGGAAAGTGGAAAAACAAACAAACAAACAAACGGACAAGATTATTTTTAATCGTCTTGCACTTGTACGGAGGTCGAGACAGCCGTTGATGGTGGAAGCTCAGGTTGATATTGCTTATATCAGTCAAATTGTTCTTTTTCCACCAAAATTAGAGAGCCGCCCAGTAATGTCAAGTTTTGAAAATGTTTTCGTGACCGACACTTCTCTTTCTTTTAGCGTCAGAGATTTCATTGCTTGAGTGAGAGAGTAAACAAAATACTATTTATTTAGTCTTCTTGTACTTTTTAAAGAAATGGGGCCTATGATGGGGATGGACCAGCTATAATACAAATAAATGAAGATTGTAGTAGGTGTAAAGACTCCCCAATAAAGTAATGTTTTACTTTGAGTTAGTTGAACAAATGTATGTAATTTATTTAATTTAATCTATATTATATTAAGTGAAATTTGATTTTAGATACTAGTAAATTTTCTTATATTCATAAAATCAATTTAAATTAAAAGTAAAAAGTGACGATGATTATACTTGATTTAAGAAAGAGTGAAGAGGAATTTTTATAATATAATTTTAAAATATGAGCATAATTTTTTTTTAAATAGTTTTTATTTTTATTATTTTGTTTTAAAATAAAAAAAAAATTTCAATTAATATGAGTTTGATTTTATGGGTTGTCATCTTGCGAATCTATTACATGAATCAAAAATCAAATAAAAACTAGATTTATTGTTGAAGAAATAATTTAGAACATTTATCTTCAAACATAAATGTGTTATAGAAGGACAATGGAAGCTAGATTCATTTTGTGCTCTAATTTAAGTGTTCCTAGGCAGATATGCAAATCATTTGATTGATGAATGTTTGATTCTAACTAGACCTTAAATGAATTTTACAATCATGAAATTACATTTCTAAGCTCTCAATTGATTTCACACATGCAAGATCAAACCATTACAAAAAGACTAGTAATTCTAATAACAGGAATACATTTTTATAAGATGACACACAATATTAGGCATGCTAAATGTCAAAATGTGTATACATATATAAATGATATGGATCCAATTAAAGGATTGTATACAAATAGGGATGGGTAATACCATGGAAGATTGGGTCCAATATTTCACAAAAGTGTGTCATTTTATCAATATATAATTTTATTAAGTAATCTACTAATATGAAGCCAAAAGTAAGTGGGAATTAATATGAGAAAATAAATTTTGGTATTATATTTTATAAATAGAAGTATATTCTAATTTAAATTATAAATCTTGACAATAGTATCTTATTACTTAATTGGTTATACTAACAAAGAAGGATTTAACTAGTGAATAAGATCTATTTATTTTAGCTAAACAAATTATTATTGTTAATGGATTGATAATCGTATCATGTTTAACCCTAACACAATTAAAAGAGTTAATTTCTAGAAAAAAATAGAAAGGGATCCAAACATATTAAATAGTTTAAGTAATATCTAATTCATGATTTTTAATCATTGATTGAATTTATCTAAGGTTCATAAAATTGGATGTATTTCTAGACTAGCAAGAACTTAACATAGTTTGTTTCAAAAATATCCAAATAATAATAATAATATTATTATAATTCTAAATGTAATATAAATATTATGTAACAATGATTATTTGTACACAACAATAATCATAATGGAAGCTTAATATTTGAATATGTATAACACAAACGCTCTCAATTTGTATGGAAACTTAATGTGTTAAAAATATATACCCATTCACAATCTAATGTATTCCTATCCATGAAGTGAGTGTGGGAAAATATGAATAATAATATATAGATTACTCTCTTAATGTTTGAAATATATAAGATCTTAAAATTCTAATTACACATTTTTAAGAGTAGTTAGTGATGCAGGGGCAACATACGAACAAGAAAAGGTTTCCTTCTTGTGAGGTCAAGTCTCACAAGATAACTAATTCTAGAAAACTAACTACTAAGATCTGGTGTACCGACACAATTACCATCTGTCTAATTGTTTGTCTTCGAGTAAGCACGCACAATGCAAATATTTGGTTTTGTCTAGGAGGGGCCAACATGTACCTAATTAGACAATTTGTTTATATTTGTTAAATAATTTAAACTTCAAAAAATAACTGTGGTGTACTTTTTAATTTAATTAATAAATGAAAATAAATTATCTAATTAGGTGCATTTTGGCCCTTAGATAGACGTTGCCCAAATATTTCATGTGTATTTGTCACAGTTGGGAGAAAAGAGTGAGTTGTTTCGTACTATTTTACACTCCCAGATCGAACACTTATTATAGAAGCAACAAAAGATCATTTTTAAAATTTGAAATGTTTAAAATCTTCAGTATATTATAGAAAAATTAAAATATATTATTTAACAACAAAATAATGAACTTTGATTGAGTAGCTGTACCTTTCTTATAATTCTATGGAGAAACAAATAATTCATATAAATAAACATTAAATTGATACAAATTTCTTACTTTCTTTATCAAGGAAGAAAGTAATGAATAAAATTATATAGATATTTAATCGTTATAATCCAGGTAAAAAATGAATTTTGACATAAACCAAATTTTTTCGCCAGTATAATTTCACGAGTTGACTACTTATTAGCTATGCAATATCCAAAAGAGCAGAACAAGTCCATATTATTAACAGAAACAAGAACACAGATATAACATTTCAGTCTTTGAAAAATTTGATGGCATAATTATGGTCTCAAACATCAGAGCTAGTCCCTATCGGACATTATTACATCTAAACAAACACTTTAAAACTCTTGATCAGTAGCATTCATACAGCGTGATATTCACCCTGAGACGGAAATAAACATCTCCCTCATATGCATCAGTATTGATTGTAGCAATTCCTCTGGCCATTAAGAAATCCCCTGTTCCACCCACAACAGATATATCTCTGTACTTTACCAGAATTGGATCTGCTCCACTGAAAGTAATAGTGCCCTTATAATCAATTGAATTCAGCACAAATGTGAACCCAAGCCAAGAACTGAAAGTATTCTTCATATCATAGAAATAAAAGCCCTGAGCTCTACCCACAGGAGGAGAATGAAGATTATTGTCAAGAGTAATAGGATCATCAAACACAGCCAGATCTCCAAAATGGTTATTGTCAGTCATAATGGTGAGATTGGATCCTTGAGGGGCTGCAACAAGTGCAGATGTTGCATTCCCTGCATTTTTACCATTGTAGATAATGTCATGAAAATACAAAACAAGATTCCTGCAGGGCTCTGGAAGGTTCTTTTTCCAGCTATGGCAATCTGCACCATTCAGCAAAACTGTGGAGAGTAGAAGCCACAAAATGCAGAAAGTCAGAACTCTACCATTGAAGATTGCCATTGTGGAAAATATATCAGAAATGGTTGAAGAAAACAGGGCTCTGAACCAGAGAAAGAAGTTGGCTCACTATGGTATTTAGTGAGACAGTGGTGTGCATTTCAGGCTGCACTTGGGGTGTCTATATATAACACCGAGCTGCACAGATTTAGTTGAGGAGTATTGAAAGATAAGTTTGAGTCCAGGGAGGAGTGGGTGGGTGCTTACATCACTCTTTTTATTTTTCTATTATAGAGCCAAGAGTTGGAATAGTTAGACGAAACATGTTTACAAGCGTGCGAGTCAAAGCTGGCAAATCTTGAAAAACTTGTGCATGACGGACTTTTCCTATAATTTTTTAATAATTTAGGACTATCTAAATGCATGTAATCAAAGAAGGAGGAGGCTAAGAGATCAGTATAAAAGATTGAACACACGTTTCGTTCTTGGAGAGAGAAAAAATACTCAGAGGCGCCGCCCCGTCCTCACCTTTCCTTCCCTAAACAAATATACTTTTCAAGTCCCCAAAATAAATGATTGATAAATATGTTTACCTTTAAGATCATGAAGATAAATATTTGTTAATATAATTTTGTAAAGTATTATTTTGTGTCAATATTAAAAAGTTTATTAATTTCAGGGGATTGATTTTAGGGATCTATGTGATTTTCATGGGCATGAATTTATCATGCACCAAAAAAATATAGTTTGGAATATTATGCTTATACCTTCAAAGACATCAAGGGTTAGTGCTATTTAAAAATAGTTTAATGAAGCTTCATGATTTCTACAATCCAATTTTTCTAGGTCACCCTTAAAAACACTTGCTCTATAATTGAAGCAAATATGAAGACAATAATTTTCAGGCATGCATGTGCTCTAAAACAATGATGCAAGCTTAGGTTCTTTATTGTTTTATAATTGAAATGTTTATCCAATGATATGCAAGTTATTTTATTGATGAATGCTTCATTTTCTCTTGATCTCAAATCAGCACGCATTAATTTCTATCAAATACAAGTACATAGTAATAAGTCATGCTATGTGTGCGTTAAATCAACTCAAGGTATGAAAGTAGTGAGGGAGCTGACCAAAATTTATACTTAAAGGACTCTTAATTGATCTTATGCATATATGATTTTACCAAACCAAAAAGGAAAGTAAACTTTGATTTAGTGCATAGAATGAAAGTTTCGAAGAGAGGGTACAATAATATGCCTAATAAATGTTAGATGTATAGGGTATAATAACCCAATCCCAACATTCCTCATTTAAATCCCAATATCAAATAACTAAATCCAAATATCTTAATCCACTCACCCACCTACAAAGTTTCATTCATGGAACCAACAATCCAAAATTTTATCCTCATTTAATCCAACATCTAAATCCATACAACTTCATCATACATCCAATCCAAAACCTATAATACATTGCATCCTTGCAAAAATAATTTACTACTAGAGTTGTGATAACACTCTATTTAAATGTTTGTATTTGGATAAGGCCAACATAACTATCAAAGATTATCATCATAGTTGTGAATTATATACCATTACAAGGCTCCTAACATGGAAAATCTATAAGAATGTTATTGCCATTCCATGACTTAAGCATGTAGATACATGTGATACCTAAAGTAGAAGAGTTCAAGAATTAACCAGAATGTATTAAAATAATTTTATTAAAGCCAATCAAAAAAATTATATTTTATATATGCATATATCATAGATGAATATATAATACAACTTCATATCTAGATATGTCACCTTTAAGAGTTTTCTTGCATTAATCATACTATAATTGCTAAATCCCATAAAAAAAGAAAATTTAAACACCATGAAATGTCAAACTCATACCCATGCATCCCATATGGTTCTTCCCCCAATGATTATGCAACCTTGCAATGTTACACACCTTTCAATCTTATTGAAATTGGTCCCCTTGCCATTTTGTATAAACTTTACCTCCTCAACACTATTTTGGCAATGTTAGGCATTTAGATGATTCTAGAACTATGTGAGGAGTCAGGTTGTTTTAGAACTCTTGAACCTCAATTGTGTTTGATTCAGAAATATGAAAAAAAGATGAAGTTCCAAATTTACACTGGACCTCAAACTTCCTCAAGATGTAGTGTGTGTTGGTGTACCGACTATGTCCACGATGAGATCCCTCTCCACCACTAGTATGTGCTTTTCGTGTGATGGAAAAATCATATGGTATCAGAGTGTAGGTCATCAATTTGAGTTGGTCAATCCCTAGACCATTCGTCTAAGTAATCTTAGCCTATCGACATAGTACGTAGTCAGTGCGAATCCCACATGATACATGGTTGTATCTAGCTCTATAGTATAGAGGGTGTTGGTGTAGCGACTATATCCATGATGATATCCCTCTCCACCACTAGTACATGCTTTTGGTGTGACGATAAAATTTACAGTCAACACTTTATCACCTGCAATCTACTTCAATTTGGGATTGAAAACCTTGTTGTCGGAACATATGAGCTTGAAGAAAAACAAATTATAGAAAGAGAAGACATAATGGTGCAAATTGCTTGCCTTGCATTAAAACCTTTTTTTACAAAGAAATCACGAGCAGGAATTACTAAAATTTAGGGACATCAAGGTATTGGCATGCATTGAGGCGTTCTCAAGGCATCTCTTCCTCTACCTCTAGTTTTATATGTCTTTTCATAATTTAATTAATATTAGTAGAACTATATCCTCTAAAAATATCTTTAATTCAACATTTCCAGCACCATCAACACTATATTCCAAGCTGACCAGAATGGTGTTTTGAGGCGTTGTGTTCAGGCATCTCTTCCTATGCCTCTAGTTTTATAGGTTCTTTTAGAATTTCATTAACATATAGTAGTAATTATACACTCTAAAAATATCTTGAATTCAACATTTACAATACCATCAACAATATATTCCATGTTGATCTCATAATGTCCCTGAATAGTGGTTTGGAGTGTGATTGGTTTGGAACATGATTTTTTTTATTAATGTTTTTGCATATTGTTTTGTGTTGAAGGGGCTTTTGTTGGATAGTTCAAGAATAAATTGAGTTTTTACATTTCATGGAGATATTTTGGGAAATAGTAGAGGGTTTGGATGTATGCACCTTTGGATTATGGACCCTGCACGAGTGTCACTTATCTATAGTCTTATTGAGTTAAAGGGAATGGATCTTGTAATACGTGTAGGCAAGGAATATGCTAGAAAGGTTTTTGAAATCTGGTTTTACTTTACGCAATTTCATTTATATGGAACTTCTATAGTCTTTTGACAACTCCTCTTTGCAAAAGTTCAAGTAGATTTAGCATGCACTTTCGTTTCCCTTTGTCAATGAAATTATTCGATTCAAGAGATGATATGTGGTATTGATGTTCCCTCTCTCTTTATAACGAAGTTGGGCCCTTTGAAAACTCTATAGTCACGAGTCATGGAGTATTTTGAACCTTCAAATCAGTTCATAAGTCAAGTATATCTCCGACATTAGAACCCTTTTATTAAATTTATTTTAAATATGCCACTTGGGTCCACAATTTATTTCAGAACTTTTGAATAGAAACGATTATTTTGGTCACTCAAGACCCACATAAATGTTTAACATAAAAGGCTCCAATATTAGACACCGACAAGTATAATATCATTAGCATTAATTCTAGAAATTAAAAATAAATTAAATCAATGTTCATTTATAATTTTTAAATCAATCTTATGTATTTTGAAATTTACAACAATGAAAATCTTTCTTAATAACTACATTATTGAACACATTTATTAAAAAATTGACTTTATTAATGAGTGAAAATTGAAAACATTTTCTATCGTAAGTTTGTCAAAATGGTTGATTTCAAAAACCCTGAATATGGAGAATGATATGGTTTTGAAGTCATTTTTTCTCAAAACCATATCATTAGAAACATTAAGTTTCTATTAGAACATTAAATAAAACAAAACTGAAATAAAAAATTGAAGCCAAAGTAATTTAATTAATTCTCTACCCCTCACGAACCCCCCAAAAAAGGAAAAAATAATGTTTAAATGTGAACAAGGGAGTAACACTTTTGCTCACTATTCTGGGGAGTTCCCTATTTTGAGGCTTATCACTAGCAGTACACTCATCATATAATATCTTTGTCTCAGTACAGGTTTATTTTTCTGTTCAAACCGCGTGAACAGAGATGGCCACAGTATAATATAATTAACGAATGACCTTGGGAGAGAGAGAGAGAATTAGTGCAGATCAATCATGGACTTCCTACACTGTCAATGCTTAAATCCTATGACTGTGCAATCAAACAACTAAATTGGTAGGCTAATAGTTGATGAATCGTCTGTGCGTCTTCTAAACCGTCCGTATGCTTACTGAATGCAGGTGTAAAAAAGAACAACCATATAAATATATCAGTTGGGGTAGATAGCTTTCTTGCCGGGGAGAAGTACATGAATGCTTATATCAGTCAAATTGTTCTTTGTCAACGAAGGCTGGCAAGTTTTGAAAAATGTTTTCGTGATTGACACGTCTCTTTCTTTTAGTCTTCTTGTACTTTTTAAAGAAATGGGGCCTATGATGGGGATGGACCAGCTCTAATACAAATAAATGAACATTGTAGTACGTGTAAAGCCTCCCCCTAAACAAATTGATGTTTTAGTTTTAGTTGCTTGAACAAATGTATGTAATTTATTTAATTTAATCTATATTATATTACAGTAAAATTTGATTTATATAGTAAATGTTCTTATATTCATCAAATAAATTTAAATCAAAAGTAAAAAGTGACGATGATTATATTTGATTTAAGAAAGAGTGAAGAGGAATATTTATAATATAATTTTAAAATATGAGCATAATTTTTTTTTAAATAGTTTTTATTTTTATTGTTTTGTTTTAAAATCAAAAAAGTTTTTCAATTAATATGAGTTTGATCTTATGGGTTGTCATCTTGTAAATCTATTAAGTGAATCAAAAATCAAATTAAAAATGTTATATATTTATAACTTCTAGTTTATCTTATATCTATTTCTATTTGTCACAGATTAATTGGTATTAATAAATACTTAGTGGATCTTATAGCATCATTACGGTCAATTCTCATTTCTAACCAGCTAAGAAAACTAGATTTGTAGCTAAAGAAATAATTTAGGACATTTATCTTCAAACATAAATGTGTTATAGAAGGACATTGGAAGCTTAGATTCATTTTGTGCTATAATTTAAGTGTTCCTAGGCAGATATGCAAAACATTTGATTGATGAATGTTTGATTCCACCTAGACCTTAAATGAATTTTACAATCATGAAATTACTTTTCTAAGCTTCCAATTGACTTCACACATGCAAGATCAAACCATTACAAAAAGAGTAGTAATTCTAATAAGAGAAATAAATTTTAATTAGATGGCACACAATATTAGGCATGATAAATGTCAAATGTGTCAAAATGTGTATACATATATACATGTTATGGATCCAATTAAATAATTGTATACAAATAGGGATGGGTAATACCATGGAAGAATGGGTCCAGTATTTCACAAAAGTGTCATTTTATAAATATATAATTTTATTAAGTAATCTACTAATATGAAGCCAAAAGTAAGTGGGAATTAATATGAGAAAAGAAATTTCAGCATTATATTTTATAAATAGAAGTATATTGTAATTTAAATTATAAATCTTGACAATAGTATCTTATTATTTAATTGGTTATACTAACAAAGAAGGATTTAACTAGTGAATACGATCTATTTATTTTAGCTAAAAACTTTATTATTGTAAATGGATTGACAATTGTATTATGTTTAACTCTAGCACAATCAAAAGAGTTAATTTCTAGATAAAATTAGAAAGGGATCCAAACATATTAAATAGTTTAAGTAATATCTAGTTCATGATTTCTAATCATTGATTGAATTTATCTAAGGTTCATAAGATTGGATGTATTTTTAGACTAGCAAGAACTTAACATAGTTTGTTTCAAAAATATCTAAATAATAATATTATTATTATAATTCTAAATGTAATATAAATATTATGTAACAATGATTAAAGAATAATCATAATTGAAGCTTAATATTTGAATATGTATAACACTAACACTCTCAATTTGTATGGAAACTTAATGTATTAAAGAATATACCCATTCACAATCTAATTTATTCCTCTCCATGAAGTGGGTGTGGGAAAATATGAATAATAATATATAGATTACTCACTTAATGTTTGAAATATATAAGATCTTAAAATTCTACTTACATATTTTTAGGATTAGTTAGTGATGCAGGGGCAACATACAAGCCAGAAAAGTACGATGCAAATGTAGGGGCAAAAATGCATCTGATTAGACAATTTATTTGTATTTGTTAAATAATTTAAAATTCACAAAATAACTATAGTGTACCTTTTAATTTAATTAATAAATAAAAATAAATGGTCTAATCAAGTGCATTTTGGCCCCTCGGTAGACATTGCCCAAATATTTCATGTGTATTTGTCGCAGTCTGGAGAAAAGAGTGAATTGTTTCATACTGTTTTACACTCTCAGATCGAACACATATTATGGGAACAATAAAATATTTTAGTCAATGAGATGGGGCGAACACGTATTATGGGAGCAATAAAATATTTTAGTCAATGAGATGGGGCAAAAGATAATTTTTAAAATTTGAAATGAAAATTAAAATATATTGTTTCGCAACAAAATAATGAACTTTGATTGAGTAGCTGTACCTTTCTTATAATTCTATGGACAAACTAATAATTCATATAAATAAACTTTAAATTGATACAAATTTCTTACTTATTTTATCAAGGAAGAAACTAATGAATAAAATTATATAGATATTTAATCGTTATAAACCAGGTAAAAAATGAATTTCGACATAAACCAAATATTTTCGCCAGTATAATTTCACGAGTTCACTACTTATTAGCTATGCAATATCCAAAAGAACAGAACAAGTCCATATTATTAACAGAAACATGAGCACAGAAATAACATTTCAGTCTTTGAAAAATTTGATGGCATAATTATGCTTTCAAACATCAGAGCTAGTCCCAATCAGACATTAAACATCTAAACAAACACTTTAAAACTCTTGATCAGTAGCATTCATACAGCGTAATATTCACCCTGAGACGGAAATAAACATCTCCCTCATATGCATCAGTATTAATTGTAGCAATTCCTCTGGCCATCAAGAAATCCCCAGTTCCACCCACAACAGATATATCTCTGTACTTTACCAGAATTGGATCTGCTCCACTGAAAGTAATAGTTCCCTTATAATCTGTTGAATTCAGCACAAATGTGAACCCAAGCCAAGAACTGAATGTATTCTTCATATCATAGAAATAAAAGCCCTGAGCTCTACCCACAGGAGGAGAATGGAGATTGTTGTCAAGAGTGATAGGATCATCAAACACAGCCAGATTTCCAAAATGGTTATTGTCAGTCATAATGGTGAGATTGGCTCCTTGAGGGGCTGCAACAAGTGCAGATGTTGCATTCCTTGCATTTTTCCCATTGTAGATAATATCATGAAAATACAAAACAAGATTCCTACAGGGCTTTGGAAGCTTCTTTTTCCAGCTATGGCAATCTGCACCATTCAGCAAAACTGTGGAGAGCAGAAGCCACAGAATGCACAAATTCAGAACTCTACCATTGCGGATTGCCATTGTGGAAAATATATCAGAAATGGTTGAAGAAAACAGGGCTCTGAACCAGAGAAAGAAGCTGGCTCACAATGGTATTTAGTGAGACAGTGGTGTGCATTTCAGGCTGCACTTGGGGTGTCTATATATAACACCGAGCTGCACAGATGAGTTGAGGAGTCTTGAAAGATAAGTTTGAGTCCAGGGAGGAGTGGGTGGGTGCTTACATCACTCTTTTTTTATTTTTCTATTTAATAAATTCTCTTCACCAACTTTTCGTCCTATTATAGAGCCATGAGTTGGAATAGTTAGAATAAATATGTTTACAAGCGGGCAGGTCAAAGCTGGCAAATCTTGAAAAACATGTGTATGACGGACTTTTTCTATAATTTTTTAATAATCTAGGACAATCTAAATGCATGTAGTCAAAGAACGACGATCCTTAGAGATCTGTAAAACACACAACAAACATTTTCTTCGAGATAGAGAAGAAATACTTAGAGGCGCCGCCCCATCCACACCTTTCCCTCGTGAAACAAATATACTTACGAGTCCGAAAAAAAATGATTGGTAAATATCTTACCTTTAAGATCATGAAGAAAAATATATTTTACTAGCTATTGCATTTTGGTGTGCAATGGGTATTTGGAAGATATATTGAAGATAAATTTAGAGAGAGATAGATAGAGATGGGTGGCATTACCAGTTGAGATTGAAAATAATTTTATTATATTATAATTATGTATGATTAATATATTGTAATGTATATTAATAATTTAATAGTAGTTTAGATTTTTTATTATTAACATGCAATTATAATACATATGATAATTTAATCTCACTATATTATAATTATTTATAGTAAATATAATATATTTGATAATATGAATATTTTATTTATATATTACTAACTATGCTTTATACAAAATAAGTAAAATTTTTATTTCTTATAATATAATCAATACTTACTAAGATATTTGATAATATAATATCAATATTATAATAAACAATTCTTCATATCAAATATCAAATCTTTAATATTATAAATAATAATAAACACTTAATATAATGTTATTAATATAATCAACCAATATACAATTAATATTAATAAGAATATCAATCCATATTTATTAATTGACTATTAATCAAACAAATTGAGTGGGGTAAAGCGGAATTACTTGCATTGGAATTTGACATCGTGCTCGTTAATAGTCATAAATACAAAATAGAATGTGCTAAATCTTAATCAAATAGTACTAATATATTATAAAATTTTATAATCTAATTTTTCATTATACTAAATGTATTAGATAAATTGAAAAGATTAATTTATTTTAAATCTTTAAATAAAATTCCTTTCACAATAGGGCAAAGTGTAAAAAATACCAGCAAAAAATAAATAAGAGTAGTAAATATATCGAACATTGAACATCTACATATATTATTATTTAGTTAAAAATCTATTTTATTTTAAATTTTATGTTTTACTAGTAGCATTTACATCTTTTATTATTATATATTTTTTGTATATATATTTAATTAAAAATGTCTTATGATCTAATTTTATATAAAATATTGTGAATTTTATATTTTATTTTTATTAAAATAATGTAAATTTATTTTTAAATTAATATTACATCTAATTTATTATATTTAAAATTTAAACTTATCATTATTTAAAATATTAAAAATAAAAATTTATAAAATATATTTAGTATAATGCTTATTTATGTAATTTAAAAAAAACAATTTGAAAAGAAAAAACTGGCCACCAAAATTAATCTCATTGGGCGAAAAATGCGAGAAATGCGGGAATACATAGGAGAGGGCACGTAAAACAAGTTTTTGGGAATACTGTAAGACTTACAAGCAAATGCACCTGGTATGCATAAGGCCAATTTCCACGATTTTTACATGCACGACTAGGCACACAGGAAAAATGTGGAAATATTGATAGGATGCATGAACTGTTTGACTATGGTCTCCTTGACACATGAAAAATGTATTAAAAATTTCTTGATTTACATGTCTAGGTTGTAGAAATACATTGTTGTTGACTATACATTATATGGTTTGATATTTGTAGAACATACTTTAAAAAAATATTATTTCAGAGGACTTAATAAAAGATGAAGTCCACCGACCCCAAGAGCTTTGGGCTATTTGCAAGTGTCAAAACTATGCTTTCTTGAAACCATCAATGGCTGCCACGTCTCAATGCAATTTCCACTGTGTGTAGTTGGGCTTGTCCATTCATATTCCACATCTATCTTTCTCTTTATCGCCATTTTAATGTAGAGGAGGAATAATGAAAGGATTCAATTATGAGAAATTTAACAGCAGAATATAAAACTAATTAACAAAAGCAAAGATGAGATTTATCCTGGTTCACCACAAATTGTGGCTACGTCCAGACTGCAAAGTATTGTATTAATTCTCAACAAAGTTAATTACAAATGAGCAGGAGCAACAAATATATAAAGGCTCCAGATGAATACAAAATGAAAAGTCTGTAGAAACGAAGAGGCATAATAAAATACATAAGAAAAGTGTGTCTGTTGGCCTTCACTTCTAACAAACTCCCACCTGAAGGACAACCATACTACAACTGTTCACCCAATACCCTGCTGAAGTGTTGTCTTACCGTTTCTTCACAAGGCCAAGAGAAGTCCTTGCACAATCAAACTTCTCTTTGGCGACAACCTTGGTGAATATATCAGTCGGATTGATCTTAGTATCGATCTTGACAACTTCTAACTTTCCTTCTTCAACTGCATGACGAACAAAGTGAGCATTTATGTCAACGTGCTTAGAGCGACGTTGTGAAGAGTGATTATGAGCCATGAAGATAGAGCTGCATCTATCACAAAATAGTTTATACTCCTTTTGATGCACTTTCAAATCACCAAACAACCGCTGAAGCCAAATCATTTCCCTTGCACCTTCGGAAAGAGCTAATTATTCAACCTCAGCTGAAGAAAGAGCAATGCAATGCTGCAACCTTGAAGCCCAACTGATAGCAGCTCCAGTAAACGTGAAGATATATCCAGTAGTAGACCTTCGTTTGTCCAAATCTCCAGCATGATCAGAATTGGTGTAACCTTGCAGCTGAACCTGATTTCCTCCAAAGCATAATGCATAATCCAAAGTTCCTTTTAGGTACCTTAGTATCCACTTAACAGCTTCCCAATGAGCTTTCTCGGGATTGCTCATGAATCTGCTCACAACTCCCACTGCATGAGCAATGTCGGGGTGAGTAGAAACCATTGCATACATGATGCTGCCAACTGCGGATTTATATGGAATTTTCTCCATGAAGTCTTTTTCTTCTTGTGTTTTAGGACACAATTCTGAACTTAGACGGAAGTGACCAGCAAGGGGAAGAGAAGCAACTTTAGCATCAGCCATGCCAAACCTCTCAACAACTTTATCAATGTATTGTTGTTGAGATAATGAAATTTCCTTCTTCTTCCTATCTCTTGTGATCATCATGCCAAGAATCTTCTTGGCTGCCCCTAAGTCCTTCATGTCAAACTTTCTTGCCAATTTCTCCTTTAATTCATTGACTATTCTTTTGTTTATGCCAGCCACTAACATATCATCAACATAAAGAAGGAGAATGACGAATTCACCATTAGGAAGTCTCTTAAAGCAAACACATGGGTCTAATTCACATCTTGTGAAATTATTTTCAGCCATGAAGCGATCAAATTTGATGTACCACTGTTTTGGAGCTTGTTTGAGGCCATACAAACTCCAATTTAACTTGCAATAAAGGTGTTCTTGTCCCTTCTTGACAAATCCTTGAGGTTGTTCCATGTAGAGTTCTTCTTCTACATCACCATGTAGGAATGCGGTCTTCACATCAAGCTGTTCCAACTCAAGATCCCATGCTACTGCTAATCCCAAGACTGTTCGGATAGTTGTCATTTTGACAACCGGTGAAAAGATTTCATTAAAATCTATCCCCTTTTCTTGATCAAACCCCTTTACCACCAATCTGGCTTTGAAGCATTTTCTGCCTTCATCTTCTTCCTTAATCCGGTATACCCACCTGTTTCTAAGCGGTCTTCTATCAGGTGGAAGAGTTACTAATTCCTAGGTGTGATTCTTTAGTAAGGAGTCTATCTCCTCATGCATTGTTGTTTGCCATTTATCATTGTTTGCATCTTTGAGAGCAGCTTTAAATGTTGAAGGTTCTGCAAATTCTGAGACAAGGATTGTAGGTTCGGCTTCTTCAACGAACAATAGCTCATAATCCAAGTATTTAGCTAGCATTCTTTTATGTCTGGTTGATCTTCTCGATTGAGGTTCGACACCTTCTGTCTGATCCTAAACTAGCTCAAATGGAGAGCCAGAAGTAGTAGTTCTAGGATGTTTATTTCCTTGCTTAAGTCCCTGCCTTTCTGTTTGGATATATTCATTTGCCCCCAAATTCTGTGAGAGTCCTTCAAAATTTTGTGTTCTTTGTTCTTTGTTACTGTGCTGATCCATGCCGTGACTTATATTTTCCCTTTCGTGAGTTGCATATGGACTGGTATTATCATCTTCAATGATTGTTTTATGACTATTAGTGCCATCATAATGACTGTTATGTTCATTGCCGTAATGATTGGTATCTCTATGGTGACCGTGAGAATTGTCCTGCCTGTCACCATGAACATTATCTTTGTGATCACCATGAGTAATAAATATGCGATCACCGTGGGCAAATTGTGATGCGTATTGACTGGTATTATTACCGTGATGACTGGTATTACAGTCGATTCCAAGCATCCCACTGTGTTGACTGGTATTATTATCGCAGAGACTGGTGTTGTTACCATAAAGTCTGTTATGGTTACCATCAATTCCAAACTCCCTGTCGAAACCGTGAGTATTAGCTCTGCTACGATCACCATGAGTTTCTTCCCTGTTGGCAACATGGGGAAATTGTGAGGCAAGTTCCCTATCGTATTGATGCATAAGACTGCCGCTATGATGATTGTGTTCCTCTCTGTCGTAACTGGTGTGTGTGAGCAGAGGCAAGGGATGACTGTTAAGTGATTCTTCATAACCAATTTCAATGTTCCTACCACTGTGTTGATTACCAAGAGCAGAGTAATCATAATTATAACTATTTTCATTCAACAAGTCTTCTGATGAAGAGCTTTGATGAGGCATTGAGGGCAGAACAGAGACTGGGGAGTTGGCTATAGGATTCACATGTGAGTAGATGGGAGAGTTCTGATTGCCATTATTCATCATGTCAAATAAGGGAATGTACTCTTTTGTAGAAATTTCTTCTTCTTTAGAATGAGGAAATATGTTCTCATTAAAGACTACATCTTTGCTTCTGATAATTTTCTTATCAGTTAAGCTCCAAAGTCTGAAGCCAAATTGTTCCTCCCCATATCCAAGAAATATGCAAGGCTATGATTTAGGATCCAGCTTGCTCCACTTCTCCTTGGGAACATGTGCAAAAGCCTGACAACCAAAGACTTTAAGATGAGAGTAGGAAATTCTTCTTCCCTTCCATTCTTCTTCCAGAATTTCAAAGTTCAACTTTGATGACGGACTTTGATTGATCAAATAAACTGCTATATTGCACGCTTCGGCCCAAAACTCTTTTTCCAAACCTGCATGAGAAAGCATACAGCGAGCTTTCTCAAGGATTGTTCTATTAAGTCTTTCCGCTGCCCCATTTTCTTGAGGGGTGTAGGGGACAACTTTCACCCTATGGATACCATTATTTGCACAATATTTATCGAATTTTAGTGAACAAAACTCCCCTCCATTATCCATTTTTAAGCATTTAATTTTGTGGCCTCTTTGGTTTTCAACAAGAGCTTTGAAAATTTTAAATTTAGAAAAAATTTATGATTTATTTGCCATCATATATATCCAAACTTTCCTAGTACAATCATCAAGGAAAGTGACAAAATATTTAGCTCCTCCTATGGAACTTACCTCGGTAGGACCAAAGACATCTGAGTGCACAAGCTCCAATGATTTTGCCTTCATCTCATGCCCATCTTTCAAGAAGCTGACCCGCTTTTGCTTGCCGTAGAGACAATGTTCACAAAACTCCAAGTTTGCTGATTGGAGACCTGGTAGTTGATCCCTCTTGAGTAATGCCTCTAGGCCCTTCTTGCTCATGTGGCTTAATCTTTGATGCCAAAGTGCCGCATCACTACCTATAACTGTCATAGCAGCTCCCACCTCATTGATTGGTTTCAAAATATAGAGGCTACCGGTCTTCTCTCCTTTTGCAATAGCCAATGAACCTTTGACTATTTTTCAAGTATCCGTGAGTTCTGTTTTAAATCTTTGGATATATAGTTGGCTGACTGAAATTAAATTCCTCTTTAATTGAGGAACATGTCTAACATCTTTGAGCAATAATTTTGCTCCACCTTCTAGATGCAAAAGAACTTCTCCTTTCCCAATGATTTTACATGCTTTATTGTCTCCCAAAAACACTTCTCCAAATTCACCTTCTTGATAGTTTTTAAAATAATCCGTACATGAAGTAGCATGGAAGGAGGCTTCGGAATCTATCACCCAAGAATCTGATTTTGAGTCAGTTGTAAAAAGAACTAGAGCAGCGTCATCTCCCTCATAGGCTGTATTAGCTTCACTATTCCTTACTTTTTCTTGTGCTTTCTTGAATAACCTGCAATTTCATTTTGAGTGGCCAGGTTTGCCACAAAACTAGCACTCTCCATTTCTTCCTCTTGACTTTGATCGATTGGGTGATCTTGATTTTCTGTAGTTGTGATTGTTATTTCCTCTATGATGGCTTCTTCCCCTTCTTTCGGTGTTGACCATGGAAAGAGCATCACCGGATGGGGTGTCTCTATTACTTCTTCTCATGTCTTCACTAAGTAAAGTAGCAACCACATCATCATAGACCAGCTTCTTTGAGGAATTAGCAGTGCTAACCGCTGTAACTACGGGATCCCAGCAATCCAGTAAAGAACATAACAAGATGATAGCTTTGGCTTCGTCATCTTGAGTCATTCCAACCGAGGTTGCTTGACATAATAAAATATTCAAATCATTTACATGATTCGACATCGTAGTCCCTTCCTTCATTTTCAGCTTGTAGAGTTTCTTCATAATGAAGATTTTATTTGCAGCCGATATCATTTCGTATGTGCTCTGAAGTTTATCCCAAACTTCTTTTGTTGTCTTTTCATTGTAGACATTAAACAGAACATTTTGTGACAACGAAAGAAAGATTGATGTCATTGCTTTATCATCAATTTTCTTCCAACTTTCATCCGACATCATTGCTGGTTTTTTTGCTTTTCCATCTATTGCGATTTCAAGTTCTTGCTTGATCAGCAAAGAATGCATCTGCACTTTCCACAGGCTGAAGTTTTTGCCTAAAAATTTCTCTATTTTCGAATCCTCCATCTCTCCGGAAATTCAACCCAAATTTCCAGCCTGCACAGCCTGTGCTCTGATACCAATTGAAAGGATTCAATTACGAGAAATTTAACAGCAAAATATAAAACTAATTAACAAACGCAAAGACGAGATTTATCCTGGTTCACCAAAAATTGTGGCTATGTCCAGACTGCAGAGTATTGTATTAATTCTCAACAAAGTTAACTACAAATGAGCAGGAGCAGCAAATATATAAAGGCTCCAGATGAATACAAAATGAAAAGTCTGTAGAAACGAAAAGGCATAATAAAATACATAAGAAAAGTGTGTCTATTGGCCTTCACTTCTAACAAATAATTCGCCAAGGGCTAAAAACTGGGTTTTATAGTGCCGCCTTCAACATTTCCACCTCTGCTTGGAGCTTTGGTGAGATACCGCTGTAATTTTTCTTGCTATTGGAAATTCTTGAAATAAGCTCTTTGAGAAGCTATAACTTGACTGCAAGAGATCTTGTCTAATGTTTTTGATCTTCAAGTGATCGCTTGATTAATTTGTGCATCACCACATATCTTCAATTTTTTTTTTTTATTATTCATCAATTGGCAGTGCAAAAATGTATTGAAACTAATGGTCAATGTGACAAGAATGTGAATTTGTGAAATTGAATCAATTGGGTGAGTACATATGGCCATAAAATAAAATGGGTATGTCGGTTTTCTTTAGTCAGCATATCTATCAATGTGCGTACAAAATTGCCATATACAGTTCACCCGAATTTATGAATCTGAGAATTCTCTTAGTTTGAAGTCTCAGTTAGGAGATGCGTTTACTGACTATTGGAGAACAATCAGTCTCTGGAAATGGATCAAAATTTGTTCTTTATCTATGTGGTTAGCGGATATTAGATGAAATCAAATATATTTTTTATAATTGTTGGAAGAGTGGAATAATGAAAAGCATCAAATAAATAAATGTGGCATTCTACTCCATCCAAAACCCTTACACGCTCGCATTCCTCCATCCACACATAACACACACTCAGGGTTTCCTGCTTTGTGTGTTTTTTGAGCATAGTGTTTTACACACCTCTGCCTACATGTCTCGTGTTTGAAGCGCACCGACGCCGCCGCAGAGGAAATAAAAATATGAGCAAACAAGGATGATGGATCTCGGTCCAGCCTTGCCTACAGGTTCTATAGGTTTACTCAACCTTTTGTATTCTCATGTATTTTTTTGAGGTATTTGAGTTTTGTAGGTGTAGGAATACCTTTTGTTTTCCCTTTTTTTTTCATGTGCCGTCTGTTTTCTCGCTCGCACTGTCATGTGGATGCCTGATATCTAAGTTTGACTGTCTAGATTGCACATCACATGAAACAAAAGCCATTGACGTGGACATGTGAAATGATGTGAATAGTGTACAATAGAGAAAAAAATTGCATGGGAAAGATTTCCATATTATCTCAGATTTTCGCAGTATCTAGCATAATTCATTGAATAAAATTGAAAACACTATGAAAACATTTTGACAGGCTTGCAAACTTCTTAAACCGTAGAGCTAACCTGGGTTTAGCGTGAGTTAAAAATATGTGGTTCTCCATTAAACCGTACGAGAAACAAAGTAATATTTATGTCAAAAGCTATGCAGTCACGTTCACATTTTTGAACTCATGCTTTTTAAAAAGCTGCGGACGATTCAGATCAGTTTAATCGTCTTGCAAGCTACTCGTGCATCGTGGACTCTAGATTTTTTTAATAAGGTCCTTCTCTTTCATATAGAGAACCCCTTCGGTGTAAATATAATTTAAAAATATTATTTTGTGTCAATATTAAAATGTTTATTAATTTCAGGGGATTGATTTTATGAACTTATATGATTTTCATGGGCATGAATTTATCATGCAACAAACAAATATAGTCTTCAATATTATGCGTATATCTTCAAAGTCATCAAGGGTTAGTGTTATTTAAAAATAGTTGAATGAGGCTACATGATTGATATAATATATTTTTCCTAGGCCCCTTAAAAATACTAACTCTATAATTAAAGCAAATATGAGGACAATAATCTTCAAGTATGAATGTGCTCTCAAATAATGATGTAAGCTTAGATTCTTTATTGCTTTCTAATTGAAATGTTTATCTAATGAAATGGAAGTTATTTTATTGATGAAGGCTTGGTTCTCTCTTGATCTCAAGACAGTGAACATTGATTTCTATCAAATACAAGTACATAGCAATAAGTCATGCTAAGTGTTTATTAAATCAACTCAAGGTATGAAAGTAATGAGGGAGCTTACCAAAATTGATACTTAAAGGACTCTTGATTGATCTTATGCATAGATGATTTGACCAAACCAAAAAGGAAAGTAAACTTTTATTTAGTGCATAGAATGAAAGTTAGATGTATAATAAGTGGTACAATAATATATATAATAAATGTTAGATGTATTGGGTATAATAACCCAATCCTAACATTCCTCATTCCAATCCCAATATGAAATAAGTATATCCAAATTTCTTAATCCACTCACCCACCTACAAAGGTTCATTCATCAAACCAACAATCCAAAATTTTATCCCCACTTCCAACATCTAAACCCATACAACTTCATCATAAATCCAATCTAAAACCTAGAATACATTGCATCCTTGCAAAAAAAATTTACCACTAGAGTTGTGATTACACTCTATTCAAATGTTTATACTTGAATAAGGATTACATAACAATCAAAGATCATCATCATAGTTGTTAATTATATACCACTACAAGGCTCCTAGCATGAAAAATCTATAAGAGTATTATTTCCATTATATTCCTTAAGCATCTAGATACATGTAATACCTAAATTAGAAGAGTTCAAGAATTAACCAGAATGTATTAAAATAATTCAATTATAATCAATCAAAAAATTATATTTTATCTGCATAATATATTTTTATATATCAAGTTGTAATATATATCCCTAGGTCCAATGTTTGGGGCAATTCTAATGACAGAGATCCTCCTCCCTCTTTTTTCTACTGCTCTCGCAGCTTGAGAGTTTCTTTTATATGCTTTTTTGATGAATAGTTGTATGTTTCCGACATAGTTGTCATGTGACTCTTCACAGGGTGATTAGATTGATGAACTTTGACAATGCGCTCAGGATTAGATTGATGATGATGAGGCATCGATGAACTTTGACAATGCCTTGGATTGATTTGAGAATAATCAAATGTGTTTGAAATGGTTTTGAAGTGATTAGGATTGATTCATATTGATTTGAAATTATTTAGGAAGGTTTAACATGGTTTAGGATAGATTAGGATCAGTTTAGGAATGTTTAGGATTGGTTTAGGAATGATTAGGAATATTTAGGATTGGTTTAGGAATGATTAGGAATGATTAGGATTGATTCAGCCAAAGAGATCAAGGTTATGATGGGAAATGCAAGAAATGTTAGTAAATGATCAAATGAGGAATGACACAAGATAGAAGACATGTTAGAAGGGGACACATAGGTGTGAACCATTTTTAGGTGTCTACATTTTTCCCCTCTTTGAGACAATGCGATTGTGAGTGTTGGCTCAGAGAAAAATAAAGGATCATGCCCCAGTGGATCGAGAGAAGGGAGGTAGGATGCCCCCTTGAAAAAAATAGGCAAAAATTGATTCGAGGATAATTTTTTGAAAAGAGAATGATTGCAAGGACTGATGTAAGGAATGTTTGTAAAAGGATAAAATTAGACAGAGAATTATAATTAATAATGATGAAACTTGCTTTCATAAGTGCATTTTATGTCACAAGAGCTTTACTTAATATAGAAAACTGAATGTGTCACACCATGGCACAGAAAGCTAGGATGATAATGTGATCCTTTTGCATAAAAACAAACACAATGTAGACAAGGAATGTTTCCATTCATCCTGAATCATATGAAATACGTGGCCCAAAAAATTAAATGAAAAATACCCCACAAGAATAAAAAAATAATAAGAGATAAATCAATAAAAGATAAGACTTGTTAAACCAAGCAAGTCAACAAACATTCAGATCTATTTGTCAAAATTAATAGTTTTGTTTGATGATGGTGATAGTGTCTAGTGTCTAGTTTCAGGAATGAAGCATCTCGTCTAAGACATAAACCATATGGTTTCAAGCATACCACACCCTGTATAAGACAAGAGAAAGGTTGATGAAGGACAAATTGATGTTGATGTTGATTGATAGGACAAGTTTAAACTGATTGATTGCTAACATGATTGGGGGTATGTGCAGGATCATGGTATGCCAAAAAGTGGCGATGTGAACAAGAAGTCCTGATTGATAGACTCTTTGAAAAACAACTATAACTTTCAAATAATATAACATTTTTGAAATCTGAAATATACATCACATTATATGCTTCACCTAATACAATAATAAAAAATAATTATTTCAATTTGATGAAGTTTAGACTAAGTTAAGGTGGTTAGACATGGGAGTTTTTATATTCAGGAAAATTTGTAGCAGAAAAATAATAATTAATTATAAATACTTAGAAATTTTTTTAAAAAAAGTATACATCACATTCGGACATGAGTCTACTAGTTTTATCTAGAATCGTATAAAAAAATATTATCATTTGATATAGTTTAATGTGGTCATATATACACCTACTTGTTATCTTTCTAGTCCTGATGGATAGACTTATTGAGAAATAGCTACAACTTTCAAACTGTATAACATTTTTGAAATCCAAAACATGTGTCACATTCTATGATTTTCTTACTACAAGAAAAATAGAAATTTTTTTCAATTTGATAAAGTTTAGACTAAGTTAACGTGGTCAGACACAAGAGTTTTTATATTCTGAAAAATTTGTAGAAGAAAAATCATAATTAATTATTTACTTGGAAAAAAAATACAAAAAAATATGTGTCACATCCGGACATGAGTCTACTACTTATATCTAAAATATTTTAAAATAAATACACCAACACCACCTCCCCCCCTCTCCCCCGCCGCCCTTAAGCATAACTTAGGAGGACAAGGGAAAAAAAGGGGTTGTGACTAGTAGCCTATTGAAGTTCCCATGTACAATGAAATCTCTCACAAAAAGAGAAAGATAGAAAACTCAGTGGGAAAAAACTATTCTCCAAAAAAGAGATAAGATGAGAAGAAGCCTATAAGGCCCCCCAAAAGGATGATGATGTTGTTGAGGTAGACCACACACCAAGAAGAGCTTGTGACCGTTCCTGAAAATCTAATTGAATATGACTATCATCTGTTGAATCATCTAAATAATGAGGAATGAAATCAGGATATGAATAGTCCACATCAAGTTGAGAACCCATATGGTGTGTAGCACAAGAATCTAAAATCACTTTATCAAATAAAACCTTTCCTTTCAATTTTTCTTTTTCCTCAGGAATTTCTTGATTTGAAGAAGGTGCTTCAATATGATAGAATTAGTTATCTCACTTTTATTCTTTTTGAGTAAGAAAGTGAGGTGATCAATTTTCTTTTTCATGCATTGATGTTCTTTGTGACTAATTTTTTTACAAAAGGTACATTTAACTCTCTCAGTAGTTGATTTACTTTGTTGAGATGAGCTATATTTTTTGAGGTTCTCAATTTTATCTTCTTTCTACCCTTCTTTGTCCTTTTAGTGTTTTTTTGTTTCCTTTAGCATTTGGTTGCTTTTAATTTCCTGTAATTAGAGCTTATGCCTTAGTAGATTTCAAAGTACTTATTTGAATTGGCTTTTCTTGTTCCCTTGTAAGATCAACAATTATCTCTTCAAGTGAAGGCATAGTCCATGAGGTACCAAGGGCTCTTTTAGTAGAATAGAAGGTAGAGACAAACACAAAAAGTTTAGAACCTATTTTGGAATGTAAAAAAAGGATTAATTGATCCCCTTTCTTGTCAATTCTTTTAACCTTTTAATCTAAAGTTGAAAAACATAAATTAAAGGACTAATACTAAAGAGTTGATTTTAAAACTCATGACTTATAAGTTCATCAATTGTCCCAAATAATATTTTGAGGGCTTCCCAAACTTGGTTGGGTGTTTTCAAGTTCTCAACATGAAATACTAATTTAGGAGATAAACTTAACCATAGAAAGCGAAATGCTTGGTCACACTTATTGAAATTTTTTTCGT
The DNA here is from genome assembly GCA_027943335.1 of Chamaecyparis obtusa. Lineage (NCBI taxonomy): Eukaryota > Viridiplantae > Streptophyta > Pinopsida > Cupressales > Cupressaceae > Chamaecyparis > Chamaecyparis obtusa. The sequence continues at coordinate 43,655 of BSBK01004024.1, forward strand.
TAGCCTTAGTTGTATTAGGTTCTTTTTCTGTTCCCATTGTTACCCTAAAAAAGCCTTTTTTCTTAAGTACAATAATTATTTTAAACTTCCAATCATGATAATTTAAAGGAGTTAGGGGTTGTATAGTCACATTAAGACCCGTGCTGCTAAACTTAGATTGTTACTTTGTAGAATGTGGAAATGAAGAGAACTTCTTGAGGAAGTGTTTAAAATAGAATGCACACAACACCCCCTTGATTATCTTTTCATCCCTACCTTATTTTTAGCACTTTATAGAAGGAGTGTTTTGTAACCAAACCCAAAAGATAATACTAAAAATGACACCTCATAGTGATAGTGCATGAGTGTGCCCTTTGGATTCATGATGGAAAAAATGTGCACTTTTGAAAAAAGAAGAACTCAATTTCAAGTTGTTTCAAGAAAAAGTTATGAGAAAATGAATTGTTTCCTCTTTACAAAATTAATCTTGCTCCAAAATAAATTTATGGTTAAATATTTTACCTTCCCTAAAAATAAATTTGTGAAAATAAAAGGACCAAAGTTAAGTCCCCCGGGGTTGGAAAGAACCAGGGGCTATAATTCCAAAAAATGTACCCCCCTTCCATAAAAAATCACCTTTTTGATGATGAATAGTAACCAAGAAAACCTTTACAAATTTGACATTTGTCACTACTTTTTGAGATTTTTCTTTAACTCTTAACCAAATCCCATGCATAGGCCGATGTGAAGTGTGCAGAGACGTACTCGAATTTTCACAGACCCTTGTGGAAGGCCTATGCTTTCTTTTTAAAAAAAACACAAACCTCGATTTCAAACCCCCACACAACCTTTCAACAAGGTCAAAGAATCACCATGATCGTGCAACGACCAAGATTTGAGGTTACATAGGGCTGAATATGGGAGTCCATGTAGTAGGAGTACTACGTATTAGTTGGGAGATACCATGGTTGCGTGACCAGATCTGAATACCCTAGGAAGAGCACCCATTGCTTGCACAGTTCTGACATATGTGATACGAACAAGGTGTCCACATGTTACAAACCACCACAACCATGGCCACATGCCTCTCCAAGATCCTCACACAAAGGATATAAGATTCAAAACATCCCTTACTTACTCTAATACCATGTAGAAAGGGTCAAGCCACAATAGTGGGTTACACTTTTTTTCCTGAACGGACATTGAAATGTACATTAGAAAAAAAAAACTTCACTTTCAGATGCATATTTCCGCTAGAAACCATTCCAAATTTGAAGATGAAGTAAATTAGAGTCTTTTCAGATTTTTTGTCTAGATTCTAAAATTTTTTTTGGAACTGATTTGAATTTATTTTTCTATCTCCCTCAAAAACTAGTACGTTGCTGAAAAGAACATTTTTAAAGAGTGACACTCACTTCATAGAGCATAATGTTTATTCTAAAATACATATCAAGTTTAAAAAATAAATTGTAACATCCATATCTAGTGTGTACAATTTGTTTCATGACTTTATCCATAGTATTTCATATTTTATTAATGTTTGAAGTTGGATTAACCATAATTTTTACATACGTTCACTTCTTAGCTTGTAACTTGTTGTGTATTTATCCAATTTCAAAAAACAAAAATTGATAGAAAGAAGACTTCAATACCTAGTGCATAGGTATTTTTTAGAATATTTTTTGTCTCATTTACTATTTTTCCATGAATGTCGAACAAAGAGGTTGATGTTTGGTAAGAAACCTACATTTTATTGATGCCCAAAAAATATATGCATAATAAACTTAAAATTTATTAAAATCATAACTACTGGAAAGTTTGTTCTGGGTACTTGTGTCCTGCATATGGGTTTGTCAATTTTGTTCCATTTTAGACCTTAGATTGAGCTCTGAAGGCTTGAAAATTTTAGAATTTTTCTTGGCCTCTAGAGAAGCATGCTTACTAGGAGGTTTCAATAGAAAGTAGTTTTTACATTCCGGAGAGATGAAAATGCTTAACTTAGGCACTTTTGATTGAAAACACTTAACGAATTTCGATAGAAACCCTGGTCTGCCGATTTAATGCTTTTTAGGCTATTAACAGTTTCATAAGAATAAAGATATTTTTTTTCAATTTTCTAAACATGAAATTTGAAGAATAATTTTCATTTTTGAGAAGGAAGACACTAGGAAGTACATTTTTTATATTTTGTGAAATTAAAAAAAACATATTTTCAAAGGAAAATGATGAGAAATAAAAGGACAATGGTAAATAAGACTACACAAAAGTATTCACCTAAACCCAAACAAAGACTATGTGAAGAAGCGTTGGTAAGATACCATAGTAGGAAAGCAAGTACATCTCTCTCTCTCTCTCTCACACACACACACACACACACACAGGGCCCCTTAAGACTCCTTAAGACCATTTACCATACACAATGTAAGGTAAAGGGTCCTAAGTGGTCTTAAGGGGTCCTATGACACATTAATGTGTGCTAGGACCCATTAGGACCCTTTAAGAACCCTTACCATACATTCGTGTATTAAAATGGGTCATAAGAGGTCATAAGGAGTCCTACGACCCTTAAGACCTCTTGTGACTCCTTAGGACCCCTTACCATACACTAATGTATGGTAAGGTGTCCTAAGGGGTCGTAATGTGTCCCAGGACCCCTTAAGACCCCTTACGACACCTTTTCATACACTAATGTATAGTAGGGTGTCCTAATGGATTGTAACATGTCCTAAGATCTCTTAAGATGCCTTAGAAACCCTTACGACCCCTTACCATACATTAGTGTATTGTAATGTGTCCTAGGATCCCTTATGATCACTTACAACCCCTTAAAACCCCTTACCATACACTAATGTATGGTAAGGGGTACTAAGGGGTCCTAAGGGGTCTTAATGGGTTCTAGGACACATTAATGTTTCCTAGGATCCCTTATGACCCCTTATGACCCCTTATGACCCCTTAGAACCCCTTACCATACACTAATGTAAAATATTTATCGTTGTAACTTAACCCATTACCCAACTTGCCTTACCTTAGGTTTACAAACTATCAATTAGGGGCCAAGTTGGGCCGAGATAAGGTAAGGCTAATGCCTTCAAGATGCATGCAATTACTCACAAACCACATGCATCAGGGTAATTTGAACTTTACAACCAAACCTTGAATCAATGGTGAAAAAACCACAACCCATGCCTATTCTACTACTTCTGTAGGGCATGTATATAATTCTTAATATGAAGATAAATTCTACAAAGACATGATTTACTTAAATCTTTTCATCATCAAAATGATGTTTCACTATTTTGTAATCTTAATAAACATATTTAGTTTTACTAAAACTTTATTAAATGATATTTTGTGACACTAATGATCTCCCACACTCTACCCTAGAAAAATTAGTTTTATGATAAATAAATTATTAAAAATATTTATCTTCAAACATTTGTATGTTCAATAAGAATGATGAGGGGATAAGGCTTAGATTTCTTTTGTGCTCTAATATAAATGTTCCTAAAATAATATGGAAATGGTTTTCTTGATTAAATTTTGATTCTCCCTTGATCTTAAATGAATGCACATTGAATTTATTTAAATGCAAATGCATGTTTGATGCACATCATTTTTTCCACATTAGTTATTTAATACCTAAAAGAAGAGAAGAAATCAAGAATACTAACAGAAATAAAGTAAAAAAAAAAAATATTAACAATACTAAGTAAAATTTGATGGCATATTTCTTCACTTGAACATTAGAGCTAGTCCTAATTAGACATGATTACATATAAACACTTAGAAAAACTGATTAGTAACATTCATAGAGTGTGATATTCATCCTGAGATGGAAAATGTATCAGAGATAATTGAAGAAAGAAGGGATATAAATTAGACAAAGAAGTTGCCTTACTGATGTATTTTGTGAGACTATGGTGTATTTCAGCTTTTACTTGAGCTCCATATATATAAAACTAGCAATTGCACCTTGGTGTGCAATAGGTACGCCGAAGATATGTGAAGGGTAGTATAAAATATGTATTTTTGTAAGTTTTGTAGAGTTTGTGATTTTGTCCAGTTGTCATTATTTATGCAATATATTTAGATTGTATTTAGTAAATTAATCATTTAGTATGTTAATTTTGTATTTGTGTTAATTAAATTTTATGTAAAAAATGTATTATTACTTAATATAATTGATATAAATAGAATTATATTATATTGATGAACTTGGTAGAACATGCAGTTTTTAATGCTTTAATATTTGCATTTAGCCAAACATTACACACAATATAAACTAAATTTAAAACCACAATATTAAATTTAATAACTCTCTCTCTCTCTCTCTCACACACACACACACACACACATGTACACAATCTTAAGACAAAGTTAAATTTGAAAGATTATCTAAAAATAAATTAAAATGATAAAAGACAAACTTTGCAAAGAAATCCCAAATATAATTATTATACTATTTGAAAATTAGATTTAATAATGTACAGTATATAAATATAATCATGATATAATATATTCTAATTATTAATTAATTATTCAAAATTTATATAAATAAATTTTAAATAATATTATATATATATTAAATTAAATAAATAGTATACATTATATAATAGAAAATAATAAATATAATAATAATATATCAAAATATAATCAAAACTATTATTATTAATCAAACTATTTTGTTTACAAGCTGAAGCATGGGTATGAATGGAGGAGGAACTTTGACCACCAGATGTTTGAAAGGACCTGCAAGAGACTCAATCAGGAAATCAAAAAGAACATCAAGTCCGAGATCTTCATGCTAACTCAAATCGAGGAGCGAAAGAGCATTGTGTGGATGGAGGGACTTTTGGGGTGGACTGCTTGGGTTGACACCCACTATGATATTTTACGTTAGTTACTTTTCTTCTTTGAACTATGATAAACTCCGTTGTACACTGAGATTGTGGTGAGGCAGGGCCTCCTTTTTTGTACTCTCGGTTGATACTATTGCATCTTTTTTTGACCCCCTTATATATAATACAAAAAAACTCAATTTAAGTTTCTATTAGAAACATTAAATAAAACAAAAATGAAATAAAAAATTGAAACCCAAAGTAAGTTAATTAATTCTCTACCCCTCACGAACCCCCCAAAAAATAAAAAATCATGTTTAAATGTGAACATATAGAATAGTTATTGTAGCAAGGGAGTAACACTTTTGTTTACTCTTATGAGGAGTTCCCTATTTTGAGGCTTATCACTAACAGTGACATCCACTTTACACTCCATCATATAATATCTTTGTCTCAGTACAGGTTTATTTTTCTGTTCAAACCGCGTGAACAGAGATGGCCACAGTATAATATAATTAACGAATGACCTTGGGAGAGAGAGAGAGAATTAGTGCAGATCAATCATGGACTTCCTACACTGTCAATGCTTAAATCCTATGACTGTGCAATCAAACAGCTAAATTGGTAGGCTAATAGTTGATGAATCGTCTGTGCGTCTTCTAAACCGTCCGTATGCTTACTGAATGCAGGTGTAAAAAAGAACAACCATATAAATATATCAGTTGGGGTAGATAGCTTTCTTGCCGGGGAGAAGTACATGAATGCTTATATCAGTCAAATTGTTCTTTGTCAACGAAGGCTGGCAAGTTTTGAAGAATGTTTTCGTGATTGACACGTCTCTATTTATTTAGTCTTCTTGTACTTTTTAAAGAAATGGGGCCTATGATGGGGATGGACCAGCTCTAATACAAATAAATGAACATTGTAGTAGTTGTAAAGACGGAAAAAATAAAAACACTTTAAATGTTTTTATCTTAGGTAGTTGAACAAATGTATGTAATTTATTTAATTTAATCTATATAATATTACGTAAAATTTGATTTAGATAGTAAATGTTCTTATATTCATCAAATAAATTTAATTTAAAAAGTAAATAGTGACGATGATTATATTTGATTTAAGAAAGAGTGAAGAGGAATATTTATAATATAATTTTAAAATATGAACATAATTTTTTTAAAATAGTTTTTATTTTTATTATTTTGTTTGAAAATTAAATTTATTTTTCAATTAATATGAGTTTGATTTTATGGGTTGTCATCTTGCGAATCTATTATTGAATAAAAAATTAAATAAAAAATGTTATATATTTATAACTTCTACTTTACCTTATATCTGTTTCTATTTGTCACAGATTAATTGGTATTAATAAATACTTAGTGGATCTTATAGGATCATTACGGTCAATTCTCATTTCTAACCAGCTAAGAAAACTAGATTTATAGTTGAAGAAATAATTTAGGACATTTATCATCAAACATAAATGTGTTATAGAAGGACAATGGAAGCTTAGATTCATTTTGTGCTCTAATTTAAGTGTTCCTAGGCAGATATGCAAATCATTTGATTGATGAATGTTTGATTCTAACTAGACCTTAAATGAATTTTACAATCATGAAATTACTTTTCTAAGCTCCCAATTGACTTCACACATGCAAGATCAAACCATTACAAAAAGATTAGTAATTCTAATAAGAGGAATAAATTTTAATTAGATGGCACACAATATTAGGCATAATAAATGTCAAATGTGTCAAAATGTGTATACATATATACACGATATGGATCCAATTAAGGGATTGTATACAAATAGGGATGGGTAATACCATGGAACATTGGGTCCAATATTTCACAAAGTGTGTCATTTTATCAATATATAATTGTATTAAATAATCTACTAATATGAACCCAAAAGTAAGTGGGAATTAATATGAGAAAATAAATTTTGGTATTATATTTTATAAATAGAAGTATATTCTAATTTAAACTATAAATCTTGACAATAGTATCTTATTACTTAATTGGTTTTACTAACAAAGAAGGATTTAACTAGTAAATAAGACCTATTTAGCTAAAAAAATTATTATTGTGAATGGATTGATAATCGTATCATGTTTAACTCTAACACAATGAAAAGAGTTAATTTCTAGAAGAAATTAGAAAGTGATCCAAACAAATTAAATAGTTTAAGCAATATCTAGTTCATGATTATTAATCATTGATTGAATTTATCTAAGGTTCATAAAATTGGATGTATTTCTAGACTAGCAAGAACTTAACATAGTTTGTTTCAAAAATATCAAAATAATAATATTATTATTATAATTCTAAATGTAATATAAATATTATGTGGCAATGATTATTTGTAAACAACAATAATCATCATGGAAGCTTAATATTTGAATATGTATAACACTAACACTCTCGATTTGTATGGAAACTTAATGTATTAAAGAATATACCTATTCACATCTAATTTATTCCTATCCATGAAGTGGGTGTGGGAAAATATGAATAATAATATATAGATTACTCTCTTAATGTTTGAAATATATAAGATCTTAGAATTCTACTTACATTTTTTAAGATTAGTTAGTGATGCAGGGGCAACATACGAACAGAAAAGTTCTCCTTTTTGTGAGGTCAAGTCTCACAAAAAAACTAATTCTAAAAAACTAACTACTAAGATTTGGTGTACCGACACGATTACCGTCGGTCTAATTGTTTGTCTTCGAGTAAGCACGCACAATGCAAATATTTGGTTTTGTCTAGGGGGGGCCAAAATGTACCTAATTAGACAATTTCTTTATATTTGTTAAATAATTTAAACTTCATAAAATAACTATCCTGTACTTTTTAATTTAATTAATAAATGAAAATAAAATATCTAATTAGGTGCATTTTGGCCCCTGGATAGACATTGCCCAAATATTTCATGTGTATTTATCAGAGTCGGGAGAAAAAAGTGAATTATTTCGTAGTATTTTACGCTTTCAGGTCGATCACATATTATAGGAACAACAAAAGATAATTTTTAAAATTGAAATGTTTAAAATCTTCAGTATATTATAGTAAAATTAAAATATATTGTTTAACATCAAATTAATGAACTTTGATTGAGTAGCTGTACCTTTCTTATAATTCTATGGAGAAACAAATAATTCATATAAATAAACATTAAATTGATACAAATTTCTTACGTTCTTTATCAAGGAAGAAAGTAATGAATAAAATTATATAGATATTTAATCGTTATATAGCACGTAAAAAATGAATTTCGACATAAACCAAATATTCTCGCCAGTATAAATTCAAGAGTTGACTAGTTATTAGCTATGCAATATCCAAAAGAGCAGAACAAGTCCATAATATTAACAGAAACAAGAGCACAGAAATAATATTTCACAGTCTTTGAAAAGTTTGATGGCATAATTATGCTCTCAAACATCAGAGCCAGTCCCAATCAGACATTATTACATCTAAACAAACACTTTAAAACTCTTGATCAGTAGCATTCATACAGCGTGATATTCACCCTGAGACGGAAATAAACATCTCCCTCATACGCATCAGTATTAATTGTAGCAATTCCTCTGGCCATTAAGAAATCCCCTGTTCCACCCACAACAGATATATCTCTGTACTTTACCAGAATTGGATCTGCTCCACTGAAAGTAATAGTTCCCTTATAATCTGTTGAATTCAGCACAAATGTGAACCCAAGCCAAGAACTGAATGTATTCTTCATATCATAGAAATAAAAGCCCTGAGCTCTACCCACAGGAGGAGAATGGAGATTGTTGTCAAGAGTGATAGGATCATCAAACACAGCCAGATTTCCAAAATGGTTATTGTCAGTCATAATGGTGAGATTGGCTCCTTGAGGGGCTGCAACAAGTGCAGATGTTGCATTCCCTGCATTTTTACCATTGTAGATAATGTCATGAAAATATAAAACAAGATTCCTACAGGGCTTTGGAAGCTTCTTTTTCCAGCTATGGCAATCTGCACCATTCAGCAAAACTGTGGAGAGCAGAAGCCAGAAAACGCACAAATTCAGAACTCTACCATTGAAGATTGCCATTGTGGAAAATATATCAGAAATGGTTGAAGAAAACAGGGCTCTGAAGAAGAGAAAGAAGTTGGCTCACTATGGTATTTAGTGAGACAGTGGTGTGCATTTCAGGCTGCACTTGGGGTGTCTATATATAACACCGATGAGTTGAGGAGTCTTGAAAGATAAGTTTGAGTCCAGGGAGGAGTGGGTGGGTGATTATATCACTCTTTTTTATTTTTCTATTTAATAAATTCTCTTCACCAACTTTTCGTCCTATTATAGAGCCAAGGGTTGGAATAGTTAGAAGAAATATGTTTACAAGCGAGCCGGTCAAAGCTGGCAAATCTTGAAAAACTTGTGTATGACCGACTTTTTCTATAATTTTTTAATAATTTAGGACTATCTAAATGCATGTGGTCAAAGAACGACGATCGTTGGAGATCTGTAAAAGACAGAACAAACATTTTCTTCGAGAGAAAAAAAATACTTAGAGGCGCCGCCCCATCCCCCATCCCCACCTTTCCCTCGCTAAACACATATACTTTTCGAGTCCCCCAAAAAATTAATTGATTACTATGTTTACCTTTATGATCATGAAGATAAATATATTTTAATATAATTTGAAAAAGTATTATTTTGTGTCAATATTAAAAGGTTTATTAATTTCACGGGGTTGATTTTATGGATATAATTTTAAAAAGTATTATTTTGGGTCAATATTAAAAAGTTTATTAATTTCAGGGGATTGATTTTATGTATCTATGTGATTTTCATGGGCACGAATTTATCATGCAGATAACAAATATAGTTTCAAATATTACACTTATATCTTCAAAATCATCAAGGGTTAGTGCTACTTAAAAATAGTTTAATGAGGCTACATGATTGCTATAATCCTTTTTTTCCTAGGTCACCTTTAAAAACATGACTAGCTCTATAATTGAAGCAAATATGAGGACAATAATCTTCAAGTATGCATGTGCTTTGAAATAATGATGTAAGCATAGATTCTTTATTGTTTTCTAGTTGAAATGTTTATTCAATGAAATGGAAGTTATATTATTGATGAAGGCTTGGTTCTCTCTTGATCTCAACGCAACACACATTGATTTCTATCAAATATAAGTACATAGCAATATGTCATGCTAAGTGTGTATTAAATCAACTCAAGGTATGAATGTAATGAGGGAGCTAACCAAAATTGATACTTAAAGGACTCTTGATTGATCTTATGCATAGATGATTTTCTCAAACCAAAAAGGAAAGTAAACTTTTATTTTTTGCATAGAATGAAAGTTTTGAAGGATGTGTACAATAATAGGTATAATAAATGTTAGATGTATTGGGTATAATAACCCAGTCCCAACATTCCTCATTCCAATCCCAATATCAAATAACTAAATCCAAATTTCTTAATCCACTCATCCACCTACAAAGTTTCATTCATCAAACAAACAATCCAAAATTTTATCCTCATTTCCAACATTTAAATCCATATAGCTTCATCATAAATCCTATCCAAAACCTAGAATACATTGCATCCTTGCAAGAACAATTTACCACTAGAGTTGTGATAACACTCTATTCAAATGCTTATATTTGGATAAGGCTGACATAACTATCAAAGATCATCATCATAGTTGTTAATTATATACCACTACAAGGCTCCTACCATGAAAAATATATAAGAGTATTATTGGAATTTCATGCCTTAAGCATCTAGATACATGTAATGCCTAAATTAGAAGAGTTCAAGAATTAACAAGAATGTATTAAAATAATTTAATTATAATCAATCAAAAAATATACTTTATCTGCATAATATATTTTAAATATCAAGTTGTAATAGTTTTAAAACGTTAGTTGAACAAAGCCAAGTTCTACCAAAAGCTAGCAAAACAATCCTATTCTTTGAAGTGAACAAAAATTGAGATTAGTTAAATTGTTGTGTTTTGTATTTTTAACAATGACGATGACATATACATAAAATATTGTTGTCAAATATAAAAACCCAGTAATTACCTATATATAACCACTTGTTTGTATTTTCTTTATATGTAAACAATGAATTTCCTTTACATGGGAGACCTATTAGTTACAGACCATTTGTTTCCTTAATTTCAACATCTATTATTTCTTTATTTTGAATTAGATAAGAATGTTTCCTTCTTAAGTTAGCATTGATGATCCATGCAAATGATAGTGTGCATTTTTTCACATAAACAAACAACTATGAGTATATTTTTAATGAAGCTCTTATGACTTTAATAGGATTTTTAAAAAACTACTGCAACACTTGCAATTTAGTTGTCACATAGTAATATGATGAATATCCAACATAGATGTGTTTGAATAGGAGTATCCAAAATATTTTAGAAAAAACATAACTGAGTATAACATATAGACATTTGCAAGGAAATATCTCAAAGTATGTGAAGGTGATAGTTATTCAGGAAGCAGTGACTAAGCTCCCTAGAAAACACACCAAAGACAAAATAACGCCAATTTTTTTTTCCAGATTCATGAAAATACAATGATTGTTTTGTAAATTTTTTGTGGTTTTTGACCACAAAATATGTAGATTATGAAGAACAGATGGTGAAAATTTCATGAAAATCTGTTGTGTTTTCCATTTTTTGAAATTTGGTCAATGGTGCATTTTGTAGGAAGCTTAGTTGCGTCCTATTCAAAATGGGATCTTCTATGTAGTTAACAACTAATATCTATTGTACGGAAACAATTGAATGGTTGTTGTTGGTCTAAATATACCTATTTGTACAAGGGTAAGTGCACCAAGATGGTGTGCAAAAGGGAGGCTATAAGTAACCACTTTTTTATAAAAAAAAAAGGTAAACCTGAATTTGGAAGAGAAATTTTATAGTTATGCACTCAAAATTAGAAGATAGACTAAGAACAAGAACCGTAGTACTCTTGAAAATAAAGGAGGGGTGAAAATTTATTCAAACTAAAAGAGAAGCAAGAACAAATAGAGAAAGGGCATCAAACAGCCCTATCAAGATCAACCAAGTGATCAAGTTGATGGGACAAGCCCATCGGAAGTTGAGTCTTATCAACAATGTTCCAATTACACATATGGTCAAAAGCCCACTTTGCCAGACAATTAGCAACACTATTCCATTCCCTGGGAATATGAGTGAAAGTAACAGACTCCAAAGAAGTACACAAATTATGAATTTGGTCTGCAATCAAAGCTAACTTCCAACTAACAACTTCAGAATGTTGTTGATTTAAAAGACGTATTACCACTTGAGAGTCAGATTCATAGATAAGCCTTCTCCAACCAAGGTCACAAGCATTCTTCACAGCATACAAAATGGCTATGGCCTCCATAAGGTTGTTAGTGTGGTGACCTTTATAAATTGAAAACACAAACTGAACATCCCCCTTACTATCTCCGTCAACACCACCAATACCAACAAGCCCTGGATTGCCCTTGGAAGACCCATCCATGGTGATTTTAAGAATACCCTACGGAGGGGCACTCCACTTCCCCACCCTCTTTATCTTTCGCAAGGGATGTCTACACATCTTTCTTAGCAGTTTTCCATGTGAGGGGGGGATATTCAGGCAGTTATTGAAAATATCCTCCCCTGGTTCCAATGCCTCAAAAGCGTCACATTTTGCAGAAATAGTTTCCCCCAAAGAATGGAGAATTTTCCACCATAAGTGAGGAGCCTCCAACAATTCATCCTTAAAGATACGTCGGTTCCTCTCCAACCAGATATGCCAAATAATAAAAGAGGGTCCAAGAGTCCAAGCAACTTGAAGAAATGAAGTCTTGACAAGAGCCTTACCCCAACGAGGAAAGAAATCTGCTAGTGAGGAAACATGCCAACAAGAATGGATAATATTAAGAGGGTCAAATCCATTGTGCACAATAAATTATTTCTGATTTTTTGATAAAAACATAGCATAGTGTTTGTCATGCACATTAAAAAAGATATAGTTAGATTTAGTATTTTGAAAAACCCTTTGGCAGAGAGATAGATAAGAGTGAGATCTAGAAGTTATGAATTTTTTTGTAATTTTCTCTCAATTTTTTATTTTTTTATGATTTTTTGAAGTGAGTTCATCCTGAGAATTAGGTGTTTGTTTGTGTGCTAGACATAACTTACATCAAAATAATTAAAAATGAACACTAAATATTTTTTTTGAAGTACATAGAATCATGTGTAGAACAATAATATGTAATTTGTTTTCTATTTGGTCAAGCAGATCTAAAGTTATTAAGAAATGACACACATATGTCTGTTAGAACTTTGGAGATATTAGTAAAGAAAATTAAACTTTACTATGCTAATGTTGTCCAAAAATAGAAAAAAATTATATGGTTAAAAATCTTAGAAGATGTGTGAAATTATGGTGTTAATTTCACAAATACCCACTTGATGATGTGTACAATTGATGATGATGAAGTTGACAAACTTGTTTCAAAGAATAAAACATGTAAAAAAGCAGGAAAATTGAGGGAAATGAAGCTCCCAAGCCTTAACCTTGTCATCCAAGGCTATTGACTAGCCTTTTCCTTCACTTATTTATTTACCAAACCTAAGCCTAATTAGGTTATTTGAATTTAAAGTAAATTGATCATGGTAAGAGTCCTTTGCTATTTTTTGAGTGGGTAGCCACTTTTTTGCACACCGTCTTTGTGTGCTTACCCACAAGTGCACATGTTAAGAAAATTTCATCTATGTTTAGCCATGTCAAAGAGAAAAGGTTGCTGGAGGTTCATACACATGTCATTGGAATAATCATTTAATGCAAAAAATCATGATATAATTTGATGTTTTTTATATTGATAAGTAGTTGAAACAAGGGCATTAACCCTTTACAATTGTACAGTCTAATGGCGTACAGTCATAGCACACTAACAATAGAAAAAAACTATCGTAGGGCTATCAAGAGATCAACAACACATTAGAAGAGGTTTTTGTTGTTACATGTCAAGGCCACAAGGGGCACACTATGAGTAGATTTACCTTCCTTTCTTAAAAGGCCTCTTAAAGGACTAAGGGAAATAATTGGCCACTTACAATAAAGAGGCCACTAATAGTAGACAAACAACACCGAGCCAGGTATGAAAAAATAACATAGGGATTTTGAAAGGCTCCCAAATCCTTCACAATGAATAAAAAAATGGTATTGGAAAGAAAAAAATCCCTCCAACTAGAGCACCACCCCCCATTCAAATTTCCTTAGCAAAGCATCAAGCAAGAAGCCAACCTCAATATGAGGAGAGAAGGAAGGGATTAACATACTAGAGAGCCAACCAAAAATATGTCCCTTGTCTAAGTAGCCATAGGAAGGAGAAGACCACCAAAACTTACAATCCTTCTTCATTGCAAAGAAAGTCCCCATCTACAAAGGAATCTTAAATGAGTAAGAAAAACATTGAGTGCCCCAAGTCCTAACCATGACCAAAAACAAAATCCCACCATAACTAGGTCCAACATAGCCCCAAAGTTAGCTACAAATTTCAACCAAAACCAACCAAAGACCAAAGTGTTCCATTGAAAAGTATTAGCAGTTGACTAGCCACAAAATAAAAAATCATGGTTGGGTGAATTCATGAATTTGTTGGTCATAAAAGTGGCCACACTGCCAAAAAAATCCAAAATTCTTTGTAACCCGATCGAGTTATTTAAAATTTCAAATAACTCGATCAGGTTACTACGTGGAAAAATTGAGCCTAAAGTTCTTCAAAAATAGATTAGGTTTTGAAGAACTAAAAGAACATTTTTATTTCTTCAAAACCCACACAAGTTTTGTAAAAGTATTTGTTTGAGTTTGGTCTTGGGCCAAACTCATTTCCAACGACCAAAATAATGAATATCGGCTTCTATATTGCCAAAATTGACATAACATTATCGTGTTCCACCTTGTTTTCAATTTTTTTAGCGTTTACACTAATTTATAAAAATGCCACATTGTCATTCATAGGTAAGAAGTTGGTTCTTTTTTTACTATTTTTTTTTGAAATTGAATTGAAATAGGGTTTTTTCAATTGATTTAAGTTTTTTTTAATAAATTTTATGTCATATTCTCAAAACAAAGCCGAACCATAAAAAAAATAGAAACAACCTCTTCCTCACATATCACCACAACCAAACCCTCAAAACGTTGCACCTAAAGAACAAGAAAACCCTTAAAACATTACCCCATAGAAATAAAACCTACAAAATATCACTCCCCAACAACAACCACCACCTCAAAATCCTTTGCCTCCTCTAGAAGAACTTGTACAAGCTACACAAGAGGATCTTATAAATCACCTATCTCAGAATACTACTCAAAATTCTATGAAAGTGAATAGGTTGAGGTCCTTTATTCATGAGAACCACTCATTCATTACTATAACCCTAGAATCAATGACCAATAGTGCCAGTGAGGTATCTAGATAGGTTACAAAGTGGGGCACATATAGGGATAGATTTCATGCATTTTATGTTGATAGGTTGTCATACAATGAGGTGAAAATAAAATCCATAAGTAATTATGACATATGTGCTAATTTCATGGAACCTAAAGCTAATCAAGCCCTACTTCATGATTTGAAGAGGTTTCCTATACATTGTTTTAATCTTGGTGGGATGAAAATTACATTTTGGGATAAGTGGTATAAGGTCTTTGACCAACCACCTTTTAAAAATGATGAGGCACCTCTATATTTCTTTAGAAAGCCATACTGTGTGTTTATCCTCAACTTGAAGCCAAATTACTTTGACATGCGGTAGTTTCAGGGTAGAGGGAGAGGCTCTACATAGGATAGACCTGGGGCTTAGAGGGTGGTACACCCCCAACATAGGATTTCTTTATCTCCTAAACCCATGGTTCACATCATAGTTCCACTAACCCCAAAGGAGTCTATGGAGTTACAGACTTTTCAAGAAGCTATGTCTTGGAGTGATATCGTTGTTCAACATGGCACATAGTTACCCAGTCCATAAGATGCATTAGCATGTGCGCCACTTGCCTGATCATTATATGCATCGTTTGTCTTAGCCCGACACATTAATCATATGTTTGTCACCTGCTAGATTATATGTTGATGTAGTGCAAGGCAGAAAATCCCAGAATGGATAGTCCAAACCTAGACTAGCAACAACAATACAGTGGAAACACAACAAGAGAATACTCAAATAGAATTTTCATTTAAAATGCCCAACTGTAAGGCCTTCCGGGTTACGGCCAAATACAAACAACTATAATAGTAATTATGTAATCCTCTAGCTAGTCGAGCTCTGTAACATAGCACCAACTAGTAGAAACAGTAACGCAGATCTAAACTTGAGCTCACAAGCCACCAAGCAATCTCCTTGTCTCCAAGCATGCAAACCACTAGCTCTACTATTACAAATATCAAACAAACAATATGATCTACATGATCTCACAAGATCCAATTACTATCCTCCCCCCAAAATCTCTCTATTTGACTCCCTTATTTACAACTACCCAAACCTTCCTTAAATACATTTCTTCAACCACAAGTTGGTTGGAAGAAATAATTAACTCCTAAGCCCAAGTCATCTCCTAAACAAACAAATATTAAATGCAATACAAGTCGGCTCTCAAATAGCCTTACAAACAATTAATTCTCCATCTCAACCTCTATATGGGAGAATACAACATAAGCTACCAACATTAAATACATCAAGTCGGCCCACAAAATATTTAAGAACTCAAGTCGTTAATCCAAACTACCGAGCATTAGTAAAAACAACTAAAAAAGCTAGGCATCACCGAGCAAGTACATCGACCAACCACCACAAGAATCATTGAGAATAGGTTATGGCGAGTGACAAAAGTTTACAGAGTTCCCTTTAGCGACATAGCCCTACAATGACTGAGCCCCTCGGTCAAAGCTGTAACCGAGTAACACAGAAACACTCCAACACACCAACATACATTATTTCCAACTACCCTAGGATGCTCCTGCATCAGACACCTTAGGTGCGAAAATATGTTCTCAGAGGCTCGAAGAACATCTTCTAGGATTCAACATATAAACCCTGATCTAGTTCTTCACATACATGTCCTCCAAGTCTTCAACTTGCACACTCTTCCACTTTTATTTTTTCTATCTTTTCAAGTCTTTCCTCAAAAACTCATAGGTTTATTCTCCATACTGATCTCCAATCCTTTCAGGATCCCCTAAATAAAATTGGCTCCCAAAGCTCAGGTTCCTCCTATGGAGTGTTGTATCCAACAAAGGCATCAGGGAAAATGTCCTGCCACTCTTCTCAACAGTAAACACATTCTTGACATAGTCATGCACAACCATACAATCATATTGCCAGGGTCTACTGAGCAATATGTGATAACTACTCATGTCCACAATATCACACAACACTTGATCCTTATACTAGCCAATCTAAAAAATCAACAAGAGAATAAATCACCAACCCAAGAACTTGGTGCAAACTGCCTCAACTCAGCGGTATGTTTATACACTCAAGAACTTCAAACTTTGATACCACCTGACGTAGTGCAAGGTGGAAAATCCTACAATGGATAGTCCAAAACTACACTAGAAATAAAAATACAACAGAAACACAATACGAGAATACTCAAATAGAATTTTCATTCAACATGCTCGGCTGTAAGGCCTTCTCGGTTACAGCCAAATACAAACAATTACAATAGTAATCCTGCAATCCTCTAGCTAGTCCATCTCTGTAACACAACAAAAACTGGTAGAAACACTAAGGTAGATCGAAACTTGAGCTCGCAAGCCACCAAGAAATCTCCTTGTCTCCAAGCATGCAAACCACTAGCTCTGCTATTACAAATATCAGACAAACAATCTGATCTGCAAGATCTTGCAAGATCCAATTACTATCCTCCCCCAAAAATCTGTCCGTCTGAGTCCCTTAAACAACTATCCAAACCTTCCTTAAATATATTTCTTCAACCACAAGTCGGTTGGAAGAAATAATTAACTCCTAAGCCCAAGTCAGCTCCTAAACAAACAAATATTAATTACAAGATGTAAGTCAGATCTCAAATAGCCTTACAAAAAATTAATTCTCCATGTCGGCCTCTACATCAGAGAATACAACATAAGCTACCAACATTAAATACATCAAGTCGATGACCCACCAAATATTTAAGAACTATAGAGTCGGTAACCCAAACTACCGAGCATCAGTAAAAACAACCGAGCAAGCTAGGCATCACCGAGAAAGTACGTCAACCGAGCACCAAAAGCATCATCAAGAATAGGTTCTGCCAAGCACCAGAAGTTTACCGAGTTCCCTTCAGCTACCGAGCCCTTTAATGATTGAGCCCCTCGAGGTCAAAGATGCAACCGAGTAACACGAAAACACTCCAACACACCAACATACAGGATTGCCAACTAACCTAGGATGCTCCTGCATCATATGTTGTGTGGTAGATACTGATGCAACATGGTTCCACATCCCATTTTTGTGCACATTGTAGGAGTAGATGTCATGCTCTAACCGATGACATGATGACCATGGTTTTTTCTAGTGGAGAGAAGATGTGGATACGTTTATTTCTATTTATGAAATGTTATTTCTTAATCAATTAAATCTTATAAATATAAATAAAATGTTATGTATAGAATAATTGAAACTGATGTATAAATAATATGCATTGCAAGGGTGCAACAGGTGATGTGAGTACACCATGCAGTGTTCTTTCCAATCGACATGCACGAGTAGCATCAATACCAGAGGTAAAGATTTTTAATATACGTTAAAAATAGAATAAGGCCTTGATTTCAAAATATTTTTTGTTAATTTTTAGTAACACTGTAATGTATATTTATTTGGTATTTTATAAGGGATTTCAAGGGCTTATATGTCCCAAGTTGATGATGTCACACTTTTGGCCATTGACTTTGGCGTGCAAAGCTTTGTGGTATCATAGTTTGCACAACTCTTATTTACAATTTTAATTGAACCTATGCGAGTCATTTATATTTATATTTTTTTGACTTATATTTAATAAGCACACTGAGAGAGAAAAATAAATCCTCAGAGACACCCAAATGCCAAAAGTTAATTTAGCACAATTTAAATTTATTTGTTGAAATGTATTATGATTAAACATGTACATATAGATTTATTTAAAGTCTTTTTTGTTTTTTCTATTTACTGAAATAATTGGGGTTTATAACATTAATGAATGCACTTGATGTCACACACACACACACACACACACAGATAGATAGATAGATAGAGAGAGAGAGAGAGAGAGAGAGAGAGAGAGAGAGAGAGAGAGAGAGAGAGTAATTAGGGCTCAAAATAGACATATATCATGATGGGGGAAGGAACACGAGAGATGGAAAGGTGAGAGACATGCATGTATGGACATATATACATATATCTATATATAGACACACACACAGACATTATATATGTAAGTATATACATATGTGTATTTTATACTAAGTTTACAACCATATGTTTTCAATTCTGCAAAACTAGATCGAGTTTTGTTAAACTAAATATATATTTTGTTAATTCTACATAACCCATTTTGGTTATGAAGAACTACTAAAGCACACTTTTTTCTCTTACATAACCTAATCAAGTTTTTCAATGGTTAGGAACCCGATCACATTATGGTTCTAGGCAAGAGGGTTGGACAATGACCATAAGGATTGGGAGCCTTTTTCCCCTTTATTTCTCTCCATTTACTCATCTTTTATTCTTCCGGGCTAATTTCTAAACTTCCTCGTCATCAGTTTTACACATCATCGAGTGGGTATTTGTAACATTACCACCATATTTTCACACAACTTCTCAACTTTTTAACCATATAGATTTTTCTATTTTTGGACAACATTGCCATAGTAATCTTTAATTTTATTTACTAGTGTCTTCATAGTTCTCAAAGACATATGTCTACTATTTTCTTAATAAATTTTAATTCACTTGACCAAATTCAAAAAAATTATGTATTATTGTTCTAGACTTGATTCTACACACCTTTTTATTTAAATGTTTGCAGTTTTTATTATTTTGATGCAATTTATGCCCAACACACAAATACACACCTGATTTTTATGATGTTCCCACTTCAAAAAATTAAATAAAAACTCAACAAATTTTTTTTAAAAAAAATACACAACTTGTAGAGCTCTCACTCTTACCTATCATTCTACAAAGGGATTTTTCAAAATACAAAATCTAACTATATATTTTGTGAATCGCTTATCAAACATTATGTTATGTTTTTTCTAATAAATTTAGGAATAATTTTTCGTGTACAATAGGTTTGACCCTCTTAATCATATCTATTTAAAAAAAACAATTATAGTTTGGAATTTAGATTTAGAGTAATCCAATTATTATTCTTTGCACATCTCCTTGTTTTGAGTTCACGACTCTCAAATTTCTCTTCGAAATTCAAGTTTACCTGATTTTGGAAAAATAAAATAAAAAAATTGGCCACTAATACCCCCTTTTTGTTCACCATCTTGGTGTACTTACCTTGTTCATACCATATAACATCGATAGTATGAACAAAAAAACATATTAGGAAAGAAAAATAAACCCAATATTAATAGCCATGGTAATCACAATTTAGCTACAAAGGGTGAAGAAACTCAACCCTAGAAACTATGGCACACACCATCTCCAAGATCATGGTAGGGAGAAGCACAAAATAACTATAAACATCCCCAAGCCCCTCAATAAGTTGAATCATCACCTTTTGATCAACCAAAACACAACCCACATCTCCAGTCACCAGAACAATATTATTTCCATCTGCTCAAGGGCCTAACAGATGTTGATAAAAGTCAACGAAAATCCATAGAGAATCAACACCAAAAAACTACAAAACCTCAATAGACTGATGGAAAAGAACCCACTCAGTATGAAGGCTTCCATTACCAAAAAAATTCTTATCCACAAGATTATATATACGCATCACCACAGTAGCATCACATTTGAGAGAAACAAAATCCCACAACTAAGAGTTTACTAGTACAGACTAGAAAAACTAGACCAATCTAAAAATCCGCCATAGTGACCACCACAAACCTATCATAAGAGGTTTTAACCACCACCACTTAGAATAATAAAGTTAGCAGAAAAGAACCAAGTCCCTACAAGACCTCATAAAAAGAGTGTCTATAATGAGAACCGCCAAAGGAAAAGTAGACATACACAGGAGCATAACCCAGGAGACTAATAAAAGGGAGGGCTCAAAAAACACACCTAGCAAATAAGGCACATAGCCAAAAAGAAGATGTCCCACAACATTTCCAAAAGAAAAACTATAGGAAAGAGGGTTGTCCTTGTAGCCCCACCAAACTTCATCATAGAAAAAATACCATTCATCTTAAAACCATCATTGTTATCTATCTTGTAGGCACCATCCAATAACAACCCCTAAGGAGGATTATCAACAAAAGAGATCTCCAAAACCACCACCACCATCCAAGTGAAGCAAGGAAATCTCTCCAAATGACTATGCCTCTATCAGAATCCACTACAACATCTAAGGTTAAAGGAATCGCCAAACCCTAAACCGACTTGTTCTCCCAACTTTTTTTCCCATCCACACCATAAAAAAATTCTCCTCATGGCACAAGGGAAATCCATGAGAACCTCCTTGACCTAAAAATAATAGACTGAATCTTTTCATCAGAGAAACATGATAGCCCCTCCCAGGCCATGCATTATTGCAACCCCCAATGACACAGGATCATACAAAAACATGCAATTTTCCACAATCGTAGGCATAAACAAGAAGCCTAGAGACTTCTTAAACAATGCATGAATCATTAAAATCCTTGCAACCCCTAGAAAAGGAGGAGAATTTTCGGAAAGCCTTGCCAACCAAAGCCCCCAATAGCTCCTCAACTAGACCCAAAGTGCAAGTACTTGGAAGACCGATCAACTCAACAATGTCAACCAACTCCATTAGTAGTATCTTCTCCAAAAGAAGCCACACATACACCTTGAGTAACACGAAAGAGAACTCTTCCTCCACTCCCACAACAATGAGCCCAATGCGTAGCCTTGGGTCCCAGGTTGCCAAGGCATTTTTAAAAATGACTGGGTCACCATCGTCATCTTCATCTTGCACTCACAGGATCCCTAGCTACCTTCACACTGTAGAGGAAAAATTTAATGTGTAATTATAAAAATTAAGAATTATGAATAATTACCATTTTTCATATGCACAACAAAATAAAATTGTTTAAAAAATAATATGAAATTATTTTATTATAATAAAATAAAGTTATTAAAAAATTAAAATCACTTTAAAAATGCTTAAATTATTACATGATTAAGTATATCTATTTTATGACTAAACATCATTACAAATAATTTAATTAAATATATTTTATTTTGATATTCTTGAACACTCCACGTTAATATAAGTATATTACAATTTCTTAAAAAATTTTACATATTATATATATATGGCAATGTAATTGATTTCAATCTAAAAATAATGTATTTTCTTGTATACTTTCCTGATATTCCTAATAGTCTCTATGGATTATGTATAAGACACCTCAATTGATTTCAATGAAGGAAACATATTTTCTATCTATAATTTATTTTTCATTATAAAATTTTAATATTTTCATATATATTGTTAATATTTTTAGATGCCTGACCCTACCAGCCTCAGCCAATTTTTTAGAGAGGGGGAGGAACCTGTCAAGAAGTCTAGGGGTTTCAACCATGAAGTGCTTCCAGAGTTCTGGCCCAAGCTATGTCTCATTGTGATGAAGTATTTCACCCTGGAAGGTAAATTTACGGTGTTCTACTATTACCACTTACCTTTTCTTAATTACATTAGAAATAGGGACTTAATCTCCATTCCCTTTTACCTCTTGCATTCCATTGAAAGCAATATCTTGGATATTAGGGAAAACCCTGATAAACCGATCCCTATTCTCCATCAAGGTCTCCTGCTCTATCTTTACCATTTCCATAAGGCTATATGCCCTCCACCCCCACCCCCCCTATTCATCCAAGAGGTCGCCCAGGAGGATTCCTCGTCAAAAACTGACAATCCCACTCAATCCACCTCCCATTCTATCCAAGTTATCAAGGAGGTGGATCTTGTCCCAAATGATGGTAGAACCCGCAAAAAATGTGTGAAAAATCCTTTCAATAGAGGGAGGAGCATGAGGAGTCCCATGTCTCTGAATCTTTAGAGACTAAAGATCAGAAGGAGTTTGACAAAAATCCTGAGACTGAATGAAAGCCCAAAAAAAGGAGGATTTTGGAGAGCCAGGTCAAGCTAGAGGTTGACTTAAGTGGCTCGGGTCAGTCTAACAGAATTGCGAAGGAGTAGTGTAAAATTAGAATCTTGGAGATGGTCTCCAAAGAGAAGTCTTTGTCAGAAAATGACTCCCATTCCACTGAATCCATGAAGGGTTCCTCTGATGACCACATGAGTCTGAACAGGACTAGTAACACACCCCCTCTCAACCCTCAGCAAACCATGGAGACTCTCTATAGCCCTACCCCACCTCTAGCTAACCCTCATGATCACCAGACCAAGCCCCCCACTACTAAGCATAACCCTAGGTTCCTGGATGACAATGATAGGCTTAAGGGCACCCTCAAGCTGAGGTTTTCTAGATTGGACAAAGAGATTGCTGATATCAAGCAGGACATGCAGGAACTCAAGCATCACATTTTGATGACTAACAAATATGCTCTTAAGGTCATGCATGCTTCAGTTATGACCCTCTGCACTGTGCAGGAAAAACTAGCAGGCGGCAAACTAGAGGCAGATGATGACAATAAGGATCTCTTCCTCTTCCCACGGGAGGAGTGGGCCAGGACCCTGTTGTCCAAACATATGGGTGGAAAAAAATAGCTTCTGTTTCTCATGAGGTTCTTATTTTTTTTTGGGCATGGCCCTAAGTTCTTCATTTTGGGTTCCTATTTTAAGGTTATTTTGCCTAGTCCTTGGTATAGCCCTATGTGGCTTATAACTGTTACTTTAATTGCTACTATTCGCTTTAGATACTTTGGTTTAATCTTTTTGAAAGAAACTGTTATGTTTGTTTTTTATAGAGGCAAATTAGACCTTGTTCTTTCTGTTGTTAATCTGCTATTGAAATGCTTATGACTAGTGCCATTAATATGTTGTTAATGTGCCTCTAGTCCTTATGTTCCTCGAGCTAGCACCCTTTTGCTACTTTTTCTATAAAAAACAAGGTTACATTATTGTGTAGTTTCACTCAAAAGCTAGCAAAACAATTTTAAGTGAGCAAAAATAGAGATTAGTTGTTCTTTTGTTGTATTTTTATTTTAAATAATGAGGATATACATAAATAAAAATTTAGTGTCGAATATAAAAAAACCCTTTGATTACCTATGTATAATTATATTTCGTCTTTTCTTTTTATCTATTAGCAGACCTATTAGTAACAAATGAACATTTAATTCTTGAATAATGATGTTTATTATTTCTTTGTTTTTTAATTAGATAGGAGTGCTTCCTTTTTGAGTTACCATTCATAAGAATCTATATAGTGTATATTTTGTATGTCTTGTAATATTTGACAAGTTCAATTAAAGAAGAATACGTTTTCTTATAATGCTTATTGTATTAATAATATGTGTAAATGATGACATGCACTTTCTGGACATATAAATAACTACAAATATATTTAAGTTAAGCCTTTGTGGCTTTAATAGACTTTGTAAAAACTACTATAGTGCTTACAATTTACATGTTATATGTAATATGATAGGTATCTAAATAGGTGCATTTGAATTGGGATATCCAAAATATTTTGGGAAAGACAATAAAAACATATAGACATCTCCAAGGAAATATCACAAAATAGATGATATTTAAAAAATTACATAAAACACAAATTACATTAAGTCTTTAAGACAATAGACTAGGAAATATATGTCAATTAAAGTTAAAAGTAAAATAGTTCAATTTTATGAATGAACTTTATTTTAAAGAAAAAAGATATTTTTTATTTACTTTTTTCATATAATTTCGTCCACACATATTAATGTTAAACTTGTTTGAATTACAAATTAATAAAAGAAAAATATTATATATGGTGAGGCGTGATGCTAAATATAAGACTTAGGAAATCTATGGGCCACACCTATTCAAAAATTAATTGTACCAATTATTTTTTAAATGAAAAATTAAATATATTTAAATTTTCAATTTATTAAGTTGAGCGGCTTCTTACAATGGAAACAAATTTCAATGTAAATATTTAGGATTTTTGAAAAAAATAATCATGCAACTATTAGTTTGAGTTACCTTTCTTGTTAAAATATGAAAAAAATGACAGTTACACTCGAATACAAAGAGGCATGTGGTAAATGGAAGATAAAAAGAATGACATTTTGTTAATGTCTCAAAAATTAAATAATGATTTTATCTTAGTCTGTATTAATAATACATATTTTAGTAAGATTCATATTTTTGTGTGAACTAATTACATATTTTGTATATTTTCTTTTAGTTTTGCAGGTTAAATATTTTAGTGCCTTTGAACGATCTGTCTTGATTATTTTAAAAAAAAATTGAAAATTTGAAGCTATATATTTTTAAGGTTTTTCACAAAATTTGAATGAATTTGTATAAGTTTGTAAAGAAAATTTGAAGCATTTTGTTTCATTCTCCTCAAATTTTGAAGCAATTTGTTCGATTATCCAAAAACATTGAAGCAATTTGTTATATTGTTTGAAACTTTTTTTAAGGTTATTCCAAAAAGTTTGAAGTTGTTTTCTAAAAAGAGTATTGTCTAAGCATACCTTAAGTAGATCTTTTTCTAAGTAAGACCAACATTTGATGTACTTTTGGCCCCTCCTCAAAGTGTTAAATGAGTGTGTAGCATTGAGGTATAAAATATCCATTTTTGAAAGACAGATGAACATATTTTTTATATATTCGGAAGGTAATAAAAATGCATATGTATTTTTAGTCCATATTTTAGATGCATAGCTATGTGTTCACCTTGAGATGATAGTTTTAATTGTTAAAGTTATTTGCAATGGTGCATTTCTTCTAGTAAACTTTAATATATTTGTTTGTATATGCTGGAAATGACGACTTCTTATGCCTATTTCTTTATTGTTTAATAGATTGCAAGCTATTTGAATTTAAGGAACCTTCTGGACTTAACATGTAAAACTATGGCTCACAAGATTCTGGGCGAAACCCCAAAATAGATCTAGAGGATGTTTAACATAAAAGATGACTTTAATCTTGAAGAGGAAGATGAAATCAAATGTGAAAATCAATGGATGTTCTAGTAAATCTTGATGTTAGAAGGAAGCTACTTGATATAGTTTCATTGCTTGCCAAGTTCTTTTTGTAATGATTTGTTGGCCTTTAAGAACTTTGATATTTGATGACTAGTATTTGTCTAGCTCTATGAATTTAAGTTGTATTAAATATAGGAGTCTTAGGTGATTAGTTAACAATGTTTTAAGAAAAAGTACTAAAAATTGTTAACTAATCACCTAAAACTCCTATATTTAATTATTAACTCTCAATTAAAGATTATTAACTCTCAATTATGTTGATATTTTAGTTAAAATTATTAATAAATAAAACATATAGCAACCAACTTTAATCAATAATATTTCAATTGTACAAATTGTTGTTGATTAATATCTTTAAAACTAATTATTGTTTTTTTTAGTAAAATAGTATCATTGAGTAGTATATATAATATTGATTATGATTAGTGAAATCATTTATCATAGTTGGTGTGTGCATGTTTTTATTAATTAATTTCACTCTTTATCTACTAATTTTCACCAATGGCACATATATATTTGTCTTAGCTTGTTATTCTATCATTTGATATTTTTTAATTCATCCCAGTAATCGATCTATCTTTTGGCATATGTTTGGTTTTATGTTATTGGTTCATATGATATATTCAACCTTATTGTAGGTATTAAATCTGAATTCATTAATATGATTGATATTTTATTTTTATTGATTATAAAAGTTTTTATTAAAAAATGTCATTGATTAATATCTAAAAATTGTTGGTGGATCATTGATTATAGTTGGTGTGTGCATGTTTTTACTCATCAATTTCATTCTTTATTTCTTAGTTTCTACTAATAGCGCATATGGAATTGTTATGGTGTTAAGAAATATTGTTATTTAGATTATTGTAATTCATCTCATTATTTTATCTATCTTCTGACATATGTTTGGTTGTATACTAGGATGCCTATATTTTGAAAAAATATAAATAAAATCAGCCGAGAGATATCATTTTCTAGAAACTAAGTATTTTCTAAAATAAAAAAATATAATAATTTAATTGAAATAAATATTATTGAATATTTATTTTACTTATATTTTCGCTAGTTTAATATAGGGAAAATTGCAATTTTGATCTCTCAAAAGACAATTGATAATGTTGAATATAAAGTAAAATACAGTTGATTCACACAGAATTCATAACGATAAAAAGAATATTCTTCGAGATCAAAAGAATGCTTATCTTTTCATTGTCGGGAAATGCATTATGCCCAAGATTCGTTAGTCAAATGAAACATTTTTTTGTTTCCTCTAGCTCTTTTCATCTTGATGATAGATCATAAAGTGTGATTCGAAACACTAATACAAAAAATAGTACACACAATCAAATTCGAGGAAAGCTACATCACTATAAATAATAGATTATGGAAATCTCTTTTAGTATAAACATATACAAAATGGAATAAAGACTATTTAAATGATGTTTTTATTTTAAAAAAAACTAACAGCTAAGATCTGGTATACGGACACGGTTACCGTTGGTCTAATTATTTGTCTTCGAGTAAGCGCGCATGATACAAAGATTTCATGTGCTTTTGTCGCAGTCGGGAGAAAAGAGTAAATGGTTTCTTATTATTTCACACTCTCAGAACGAACACATGGCATGGGAGAAATTAAACATTTTAGTCAATGAGATGGGGCAAATGATAATTTTCAAAAATTGAATTGTTAAAAGTCTTGATTATATTACAGGAAAATTAAAATATATCGTATCGCAACTGAATAAGAAACTTTGATTGAGTAGCTGTACCTTTCTTATAATTCTATGGAGAAACTAATAATTCATATAAATAAACATTAAATTGATACAAATTTCTTACTTGTTTTAGCTGTACCTTTTTTATATAGATATTTAATCGTTATAAGCTAGATAAAAAATGAATCTCGACATAAACCAATTTTTTTCGCCAGTATAATTTCATGAGTTGACTACTTATTAGCTTTGCAATATCCAAAAGAGCAGAACGAGTCCATATTATTAACAGAAACAAGAGCACAGAGATAACATTTCAGTCAATGAAAAGTTTGATGGCATAATTATGGTCTCAAACATCAGAGCTAGTCCCAATTAGACATTATTACATCTAAACAAACACTTTAAAACTCTTGATCAGTAGCATTCATACAGTGTGATATTCACCCTGAGACGGAAATAAACATCCCCCTCATATGCATCTGTATTGATTGTAGCGATTCCTCTGGCCATTAAGAAATCCCCTGTTCCACCCACAACAGATATATCTCTGTACTTTAGCAGAATTGGATCTGCTCCACTGAAAGTAATAGTCCCTTATAGTCCGTTGAATTCAGCACAAATGTGAACCTAAGCCAAGAACTGAATGTATTCTTCATATCATAGAAATAAAAGCCCTGAGCTCTACCCACAGGAGGAGAATGAAGATTGTTGTCAAGAGTAATAGGATCATCAAACACAGCCAGATCTCTAAAATGGTTATTGCCAGTCATAATGGTGAGATTGTTTCCTTGAGGGGCTGCAACAAGTGCAGATGTTGCATTCCCTGCATTTCTACCATTGTAGATAATGTCATGAAAATACAAAACAAGATTCCTATAAGGGCTTTGGAAACTTCTTTTTCCTACTATGGCAATCTGCACCATTCAACAAGACAGTGGAGAGCAGAATCCAAAGAATGCACAAATTCAGAACTCTACCATTCCAGATTGCCATTGTGCAAAATATATCAGAAATAACTCTGAAGTAGAGAAAGAAGTTGGGTATTTCAGCTTGCACTAGAGCTTTATATATATAACACTGAAATGCACATATTTAATTTATTTTAACAAAAATAAAAAAGGGGTTTCTATCGCAACCCCCTGCTTATGGGATTTCGATGGGAAGTTACGGACTTTCCATCAGAAATAAAAAGCACTTCCGATCTAAAGTTACTTCCGTTTAAAATCATTAAAATTCGCAACTTTGCTGAAAAAGAGGAATTCCTTCTTCTAAAAATGTGTAACCCATTATTGTAGGTTCACCCGAAACCAAGATCTAAGAGATAAATTCAAGCACAATAACACAAAATAGACCAAAGTTGACCATAGAATAAGTTGCAAAAGCAAGATACATATAAGAAGAGTGATTGGGGCGAATCATAAACTTGAACGAAACACTCAATGAGTGGTGGTGAGTTGCCTCCCACTAAACTAGGATGAGACACTAGTACATTTGACCTTATTTTTCCACCAAAATTGTCGACCAACAAATAAAAAAGTTTTGGTTGGTCTGATTATAGAAGGAAAATTTTGGTTTTTTTAAAAATTTGACCCGTGTTGGTCGAAATTGCGACCAATATCACATGGGTCAAAATTTCAACTAATATAGGCTTAACTTAAACAAAAAAAAGGTTTTATTTATCATTTCATTATTCCCGGCACAACGTTCGAAGGGAGCACGCGAAGGAGGTTCGCCTATTTGATTTAACTAGGGTTTTTGGAGTTTTATATAACATCTTCCTCTCAATGCCAGGGTCTATATCTGTTTGAAAGGGGTGCAGCAACAAAACATCTCACTTAATCGGCCCCACTCAGGTAGCATTAAAATTTGGATCGCTGGAATTTTGTTAGGTAGAACTGAAAAATTGTTTAATTTACATTATCATTTTCTTCTTTCATTCATACATTTGGAGTTGTATTTAGAGGTAGATAACATAATATTTGTGAAGATTTAGTCATGGGATTTGAGAAATAATCCTAGGGAATAGGGTTTCTTCTAAATTTGATGACACCAAACCCTCCTATCCCACTACCAACAATGGAAGAAATCCCCCAATACATGCGTTTGGGTCATAATTGCTTAGCACAGATTTACTATTTCCCTTTGTTTCTATTTTGAATCCACAGAGCAATAACAACTAACCTGAACTCCAACGCCTTCAAACGGTCTCAGGGACACTCTAACCTAGTTGATCAAGTTAGGTTAGGGCCGACTGGAATGGTTCGAACCATTCTAGTTCGCCATATATTATATCTCATGGAGATTATTTGATTTTATACCAGACCAGGGCTCTATTTCAAACCCACAGAGCAATAACAACTAACCTTCTCTAGTGCCTTCAAATGGTCTCAGGGACACTCTAACCTGGTTGATCAAGTTAGGTTAGGGCCAACTAGAATGGTAAGAAGGGGGGTACTTGAAACCCTTTACAAACAATAGAAAGAAAAACTAAAGATAAGGAAACTAATACACTTTTATTTCCTTTTGACCATCGTGAAAACTCTTGACCAAAGATTGGGAGGCATCAAAATATTTTGGGAAACCTCTATTCCTTCTATGCACAATCGTCCATGATATACCATCCTATGAATGAGAAGAGAGAGGGGATGTAAGACGAAAAAATTGAAAGGGATGAGAAGGAGTGGCCTCAACCATATTCTCAAGCTTGCTAGGAGAAATATGTTCAGAAGTATATGAGCTAATAGAAGTTGTCACCAACTGACCAACATAAGTTTCGAATGATAGACCAACAACATCTGTTGATGATTGACCATCACCAATGGGAAAATCTACCCCATCCAAACCCAAAAAGAGGCTCTATGGGAAATGTTTCAATAGGACCATTTGAATCATCATCCCTAGAATCATCATCATTTCCTATAGTAAGATGCCCACAAAGAGCATTTTTCCACCAAGTAGCAATATTATAGTGAGATTTTTTAAAATTTGAAGCCAAATGACATGTAGAAAAAAATTCGTACAATGAAAAGAAAGACCCTCATAATCAATAATTTGAGACCAAGGTCTACCCCTAACCATCAAGACAACTTCTCTTGGAAAATATTGAGAGACATCAATATCTAAAAGAATGCAAGCAAAAGTGGGATGCTCATAAACAAGAGAATAGTCATCAGTGATTAAAAAACCTTCCAATATCATTACCAAAAGAATCAAAAGAAGACTTCTAGTCCAAGACTATAGAGGCAAATAAGGAAGTCTAACCCAACTAGGGATAATACTATTGATTCAATTGGAGAGTTGAAGGAAGGGAAGCAAGGCCTAAGAGAAAGAGAGTGATTTCCCCACAAATAAATGCTTCTTCAAACACTTTAGTCCTATCTTCCTCAATTTGAAAAGAATCCACATAAAACCCATAGTGGTAGGATAAATCTCAATCCATCCTCAACAATGGGCCTCCAAGAATTTGAAATCCATTTATGTAAATCAGGAAGGAACAAACATAAAATATTGAACCTGAAAATAAGAGCACACTTGGAGAAATATTATTCATTATACAACACATTCTCCCTACAAATAATGGTAGAGATTGAATAAGAACAACCCAAGGGTTTACCCCTAAGAGATGGAAGAATAGGAGAAGAAGAAGGGATTTTACCACCAAAAGAGCCAACCACCTTAGAAAAGGATAAAGAAGTTGGGGAGGAAACAAGAAAATTCATTTTGAAAGAACCAAATCCCAAAGGTGGTAATTCCATAGCAACAAGGGAACCACCATTCGTTGGTAGAAAAATAGAAGATAAGCCACTAGAAGACTATGAACTAACAAAGACTATCAACAAAAAAGAAGGTGAACCAGCTACTAAGGATCCAACAAATAGTGACAAACCAACAATAACAGATGGAAAACAAGGAGAAGAGACAATAAGGGTTTCAACACTAAGCAAGAAAGCCATTTAAAAATCCTTTTTTAGAATTGTTTCTATGTTTGTTGTGTGTTATGTACATCATTTTTCTTCTCTATAGTAGCTAAATTAGGGAAATTACATCATTAGATGGGTAAAGGGTTATAGTAAGCTACACATGGTTCATATAGAAACTATTTGATTGTCACCTCTTACATGAATTTATTTTTTGTACAAATCAACTACTACTTAAATCAAAAAGTATTGATCAACCTGACATAATATTGACTATGTTATTAATTGTTTAGCATAGATTTACTGTTTCCCTTTGTATCTATTTTGAATCCACAGAGCAATAACAACTATCCTTCTCCAGCGCCTTCAAACGGTCTTAGGGACACTCTAACCTAGTTGATCAAGCTAGGTTAGGGCTGACTGGAATGGTTCAAACCATTCCAGTTGGCCCTATATTATATCTCATGGAGATTATTTGATTTTATACCAGACCAGGGCTATATTTCGAATCCATAGAGCAATAACAACTAACCTTCTCTAGCGCCTTCAAACGGACTCAGGGACACTTTAACTTGGTTGATCAAGTTAGGTTAGGGCCAACTGGAATGGTTATAAGGGGGGTACTTGAGTTTGATGTTATTGTCTTCGGTGACTCTCAAAGACCCCGAATCAAACAGACTTTGAAACTAATTTACTATAAAACCATTGTTGCACGCATTCCTCTCTTTCACTGGTATTAATATGATGACTGTTGCAATGATGGTATTAATATGAATTCTCTTCATGTGTGAAGGATGTATTATGATGATTTATCCATAGCTTCATTAAGCACCATACTTCTTTCTTGTTGTCTTGATGATAATTGACACAATATGTCATCTTATGAACATGATTGATTATGGGTTTACTTGATTGGACAGTAGAATCATGATTTACATGTTGATAAGGTGGCTATCCACAAGATTGTCATTCTTGATAACATGTAAGCTTGGTAGTGATTTATGGAGATACTCGATATCTATCATCCTCGATCATAACACATTCTCATATTACATTTCTTTGATGTGCTCCTTGATGCTAAATAGGAAAATTATCGTATTGAAAGAATTCACAATTTTCCTTGATACATTTGATGCTTATTGACTATTTGTGGAAAGAATATGCAAACTATTTACTTGAACTCTTACTTGCTATGTATAGT
Organism: Chamaecyparis obtusa; assembly: GCA_027943335.1. Lineage (NCBI taxonomy): Eukaryota > Viridiplantae > Streptophyta > Pinopsida > Cupressales > Cupressaceae > Chamaecyparis > Chamaecyparis obtusa. The sequence goes on from BSBK01004024.1 coordinate 76,644, forward strand.
TTGCCACTATCCCCTAACTATCTTGAGGTGCTCAAGGTCTGCCACCCCTTGACCAGATGTGGTTTGTTGCTATTATGTTACTAGGTTAAAGATGGGGACATCACACCATCTATAGAAGACTTTCATGAAACACTCGGTCTTGTGACTGAATAGAACTGTCCTTTTTGAAACTATCACATTAAGAAGTATAAAAGGTTATGTCTTTCATGATAGACCCTTGAGAGGAATGTCACATTCATGTTCCTTTTACCTTGTCTACAGTAGTTTTCATGTGTTGTATGACTATCATGTAGGTCCCTTTACATTGCTTTGTCATTTTTCTTTATCTTTTCAATTGAGATCATCATATCAACCATTTTATAGTCTTTGACTCAACTGTGTCTAAGAACTCTTCCTTTCATTGTTTGTGTGTCTATCATTCTTTCCTTACTATGATTCAAAATTGAACCTTTCTAGTAATCTCTATCACCACTGTCATATTTTCATGACTTACACCCACTATTATTCATCCTCATAGTCATCATTCCAAAAGGACTTCTTTATTTCTATATCTCTATCATTAATAAAAAACCGTCACCCTCTTATCTCTTCAGTTAGACTTGATTTGTCTTTAGATAAAAGGTCTATATCTGATGATTTAGGGCCTTTGTTCATGCAAACATTGTCCTCTTATTTTCCCTTTATCATTGATGTTGTTGACTCTAGAAGATTATGATGGTTACAATGTTTTCTATCTTCTCTTTGTCCTTGTTTCATGTCTGATACACTTTCCTTGAAGATCTCTATCTTCTTTTGCCACTCATTAAACCCCTACTCAATGTTGAGAATCTCCTATAGACCTACATTTCCATTGTAACACTTAGTACATATAATTGAAGGTTATCATTTGGGCCCTACAATCTTCCCTTAAAGGAACAACTATAAGTGAGGGGTAAAAGGTGAACTTCTCAGTTTTAGCATAGGTATCACTTTACCTGAAGATGGTTGTTTACTGGCTTCCCTTCAATAGGACACTTGACTGTACCTATTTGAACATAGTTCAAATCCCAAAAGTCTGCATTTCTAGGATTGTTCAACATTGTCCTAGTCAATCCATGTTTGTATGATTGCTGCCCATACCAACTTGTATCACCTGCAATGTTTCCTTGCTTATGAAGAGGAATAGTATCACCAAAACACATTATTATCTTGTCTTTATCCCTGCAAGTCAGTGGTATTAACTGAAATTTCTCTTTTCCTTTGTGAACAATATATGTACTAGAGTAGCCATCATGAATTGTCCTTCTCATACATATTATATTTTTTACTTAGCAAGATTATGTATAATCAAGATTATATTTTATACTTAGCAAGATCTTGCTAAGCATATTAATATTAAAATCTTGCTAAGTATTAAATATAATATCTTTATATCATCTTTGAAAATTATGTAATAAATACTCTATGCACAGGCACGACACACGGTCTGACTATCGCAAGGTGTATGACATAAACATTGGAGGAGGCATGGCATCCCATGGGACATGGGGGCATAGATTTCTACGAGTGCAAATGCCTAAGCATTCAGATTTGCCTAAGCAGTACTGTGAGCTTTCCTCCAACACATGTACTATTGTGAAAATCATCACAAGTCCATTTGTTGGAGGACTACTCATAGTACACATGTTTGGAGGTCTGAAGGAAATAAGAGAATTTGAAGAGTCACGAGTGGTGAGAAGATTCTTTTGAGTAGAATCTTTGGAGGCACTGTAGATTAGTCCATATCTTTGGTCACAAATGTATATAGGAAATGCAGATCCCACATACCAAAATTTCATCTTAGTATTGATTTCCTTCTGTTGTGAAATTCAAACCCTATAATTAGGAAAATGTCAACCAATGCAAGGAGTGCAACCAAAATTTGGAGAATTAATCAAATGGACACAACTTGGAAATTACGAACATGGCACAATCTTCAAGTAAAGTGATTCTTATCAGGGGCACTGTCCGTCCACATCTGAACATGGTTGTTTACTGGCTGCCCTTCAATAGGACACTTGACTGTACCTATTTGAACATAGTTCAAATCCCAAAAGTCTGCATTTCTAGGATTGTTCGACATTGTCCTAGTCAATCCATGTTTGTATGCTTGCTGCCCATACCAACCTATATCACCTACCTAAGCATTAATTTGAGTAGTCCTCCTACACATGTACTATTGTGAAAATCATCACAAGTCCATTTGTTGGAGGGCTACTCAAAGTACACATGTTTGGAGGTCTGAAGGAAACAAGAGAATTTGAAGAGTCACAAATCTTAAGATTGTACTTAATATAGCCAAGCTTCATTCAATGGTACATTCAAACATGAAACAAACCATTCTTAAACCAGATTAAACTAGTAAACCAAAGGACATACTGATTATAAGTAAACTAGTAAACCAAAGGACATGCTTTTACTACTAAGTCTCTGTTTGTTGGGTATACTGATTATAAGTACTTGACATATATCACAAATGTTGCTAATTATGGTTGGCGGGATGATTACGCCTATCCTGAGAAAAGACTGTCAAATCATTATGCTTTCAAATCAATTACCTATCGAACTATCCCTTGCGAGGGAGAGAACCCAAACACATAAAGAACATGCACATAAATACGACAATTGGAAAACCTAAATGGAATACACCAAGAAGTACCAAATGATGAATGCTCAATTGTTGTAATGGCAAAGCAATATTAGAATCGTCCATTTCTAGAACTTGATTTTTCTATAGTCCTAATGATTTTTCTTATTTCTTGTCTGTGCTTGGTGACATGATTTTGAACATTGTTGACATACTTAAATGTAATACACAATACCAAATGATGAATGCTCAATTGTTGTAATGGAAAAGCATCAGAACTGTCCATTTCTAAAATTTGATTTTGTATAGTCTTAATTATTTTTCTATAGTCCTAATGATATTGAAAATTGTTGACAAAGAGTGTTTCTCTTTTTTATTATAGTATAAATGATTTTTCTATAGTCGTAATGATTTTTCTTATTTCTTGTCTTTTGTCCCATTTTGATTTCCTATGTTTGTGCTTCGTGACAGGATTTTTTCACCTTCTTTTGATGGTATATTTCAATCACTCTATATATGGAATACTATTTTGTTCACTATTTTATTTCAGTGTCATATTTCTTTCATTTTTCATATACACAGAGACTACACATGCTGATAAAAAAATGAGCTATTTGATTTAGGTTTACTTTTCATTATTGTAAATGGTTAATATTTCTGATGGTACTCCTTGGTGTATTTCATATAAAAATAATCATATAAAAATAATAAATGTAGTAACGATGGTGCGGTGCTGTATTGATATAAGCTCGATGACTCTTGTCAATGTGCCAAACTGTCAATGTGGTGGTGGGCAGTGTGTGTTGAAGACTTCATGGACACCGAACAACCCTGGATGACCATTTTGGTGCTACCCAAATAGAAAAAAGGTTGCTAATGTGTATATATTTAATGTTTCTAATGTAAATACTATTCATTATAATATAAGAACTAATGTAGACTGGGCATCATAGGGAAATAATGGCTGCGGATACTTTAGTTGGGTTGATGACAACTCATCTGCATCTATCCACCCATCTCCACTTATCCGCAATGAAGGATTTGAGTGCAAAACGTATTAGGCTAGGGCAAATTCTAAAATTATATTTTTACGGTGCCTTCTCTGTATTGTAATCGCATATCTTTGTTGCGACCATATGCAGAGATGAACTCAGGAATTAGTTAGTTTAGTATTTTCATATTGTAACTAATATTTTAATATGGATATGACATAACTTCTCTTTGCCTCAAATGTGCATATATATGATTTACATCTTTTTTTAGAATAATTCTTCATGTTTATGGCTCAGGTGAGCCCCAATCTACTATCAATCACATGATTTAACGTATAGTGTTTTCTTGGTTATTCCATTTGTTCCTTGACCTTGACTATGGATTGACTATCATTTTCAAGCTTGAGCGAGGCTTCGTACCATGCACTGTCTGCAGATTTGTACGCAACGTTGATTTACGAACATAAATAATGCATTGAACGTAATCTACAAATGATGCGTGGTATGAAGTCTCGTTGAAGTTTGAGAGTCTTCCCTTTATTCTAGTGAGGGATTGGAATGAGTTCATTTTGGATGCAAAGGAGAAAGGGGATACTCAAAGAGGAATTACACCAGCAAATGAGAGAAGGTATAAACATTTTAATAGATTTTTATTATTCAATAATGAAATTTGTATATACTAGTGTTCTAAGCCTCCTCATTACATTATTTAAGGTCTTAGTCCACGGATAAATTAAATTAGACTTACTATCCAAAACACATAAAAAACATGCACATAAACACGACAGCTGAGAAACATAAATGTAGATTTCACAATAGTTGAGAAACATAATTGTAGGTGTCATAGTCACAATCTTTTGCAGACAGCGTAATTGAGTTGTGTACCCAAGCGATGGAGAGCAACTTCTGCACCCTCGATTCCAAGTTGAATACATCTGTTGGAGGACCTTGTATTCATGAGCAACAGATGTAGTCAACTTGGAATTGGAGGTGCAAGAGTTGCTCTCCATCATCTGGATATACAACTCAATTACACTGTCTCCAAAAAATTGTGACCACGATGCCTACAATTATGTTTCTTAGCTATTGTGTCCCAGGACCCCTTATGACCCTTTAGGACCATTTACGATCCTTAAGAATACATCTTAGAGGTCTTAAAATGTCGTAAAGTGTCATAAGAGGCTCCTAGGAGGGGCTAGATGAGCTTCCATCTTCACGTGGTTGGCCCTGTTAAGTAGAGAATGTTATACTCTTCTCGAAACAAAGAGAAGCTCAATAATTTAAGGTCTCAGTCCACGGACAAATTAAATTAGACTTACTATCCAAATTGGTACATTGATGAAAATCAATGATGGGCTGAAGTTTTTAGATTCTGAGAAGATGTATATGCAGTGAAGGCCAGAAGGGATTTTTGTGGAGATTTTCTAGAAGTGGAGATTTGCTAGAGTGGCTATATACATACAAGGGTTTCCAGATTAAGTACCAGTGCAGAGATAATGATTCAGTAACCTATGTCTATAAAAGAGCTCTACCTTGTCATACATGGTGAGAAGTATCCCCAAGAAATGGGAATGCTAAGGTGGAAATGGTGGGTGGTGGAGAGTGGCAGTTCGAGAAAGCCTTTCCCAAACAGTAAACAACATCAACATAATATTGATGTGCTTAATTTGATAATCAATATATATTTTTTTACAAAATTAAAATTTCGGTCACTTTTTCGACCAACAAAGAATAGGTGGATCGACGAGAAAGCTATACAATTGATGTTTATTACGACAATTGTATGTCGCACTTTCGACCAACATTATAATGATATAACAAGCAATTCTTCCAGGTTGAAGCAATGATTTCGATGTCATCTCCGCCGATAATTCAACCACTTTTGATGTCGCAATTTTGACGGACACTTGATGTGTCGTAATATCGACTAAAAAACTCTGACGACCATTATAGTCGATTAGCCGACCAATGGGCATCTAATAATCGACTAATCCTCATTGAAAAAGAGGCTAAAATTTACTAGTGAGGAGTCAAAATGGAATTGACACCTCCCTAAACAACTCCTAAATGATGATAACTTGTGTGAAAGTGTCAAATGAACATGGATGACTAAGTAGGCTTAATAAGCCTAGGTGTAATTAAATTAAATAAATACATTAAGAATCTTAGCTAGAAAAAATCTTTCCTTTCTACTCAATGATCTAAAATGGACCATACTATGGAGGTTTTATCTTCTATTAAGACTATTATTGTTTGTCTACAATGAAGGACATTTAAACCATTTCTTCGACATGACACCTATGATTAATCTTGTGTTCTACATTTGCAACAGTTGCAACTTCTATACCATTTAGCACTAATATTCATGCCCCCACCATGTTACAATTTTGGCATGTAATGACCTCTCTCTCTCTCTCTCTCCCTCTCCAACATTAGCCTATCGGTAATGAATGCATAGTTTATTTGAAGATATCACTTTTCCATTGAGAACTTTATTGTCCAAACAACATTATTTTCTAAATTTCCTACTAGTTAATCTCATCTACTACGCAAATGTATGGAAAAAATAGACCAAAAGTTTCCTCGATTGACCCTCCACAATTATTTGATCTACCTATTGCATAACAAGGTCCAATTGCTAGTAGGTATTAATGTTGGTTGAAACTTCAATATTTTAGGTGTATGCATTTTGCAATTAAATCTATTTTTAATAGATTGTTATTAAAACATAAATTAAAATAAAAAGTAAACTTTATAATTTTTAATCATTACTTTCAAGTCTAATTTTTTTTTTAAAAAAAAGGGGTGTCCTTGTGACTTAAACCCATTACCCAACTTGCCTTACCTTAGGTTTACAAACTATCAATTAGGGGTTAAGTTGGAGTGAGATAAGGTAAGGGTAATGCCTTGAGGATGCATGCAATTACTTGCAAACCACATGCATTAGCATAATTTAAGCTTTAGAACCAAACCATTAATCAATGGTGACAAAACCCACAACCCATGCCTACTCTACTACTTGTGTAGGGCATGTATATAATTCTTAATATGAAGATAAGTTCTACAAAGACATAATTTATTTAAAGCTTTTCATAATTAAAACAATGTTTCACTATTTAGTAATCTTAATAAACATATTTAGTTTTACTAAAACTTTATTACATGATATTTTGTGACACTAAACACCTCCCCCACCCCGCCCTAGAAAAATTAGTTTTATAATAAATAAATTATTAAAAATATTTATCTTCAAACATTCTTATCTTTAAGAAGAATGATGAGGCTTAGATTTCTTTTGTGCTCTAATATAAATGTTCCTAAGATAATATGGAAATGATTTTATTGATTAATGCTTGGTTCTCCCTTGATCTTAAACGAATGCACATTGAATTTATTTAAATGCAATATATAACACTAAAAGCGCTCAGCTGAACAAATTAGTTGAGGTCAATAGCTTTCTTGCCGGGGAGAAGTACATGAATGCTTATATCAGTCAAATTGTTCTTTTTCCAATAGAATTAAAGAGCCGCTCATAATGTCAACGAAGGCTGGGAAGTTTTGAAAAATGTTTTCGTGATTGACACGTCTCTTTCTTTTAGTCTTCTTGTACTTTTTAAAGAAATGGGGCCTATGATGGGGATGGCCCAGCTCTAATACAAATAAATGAACATTGTAGTAGTTGTAAAGACGGAAAAAATAAAAACACTTTAAATGTTTTAATCTTAGGTAGTTGAACAAATGTATGTAATTTATTTAATTTAAATTATACTATATTACAGTAAAATTTGATTTAGATAGTAAATATTTTTATGTTGATCAAATAAATCTGAATTAAAAGTAAAAAGTGACGATGATTATTGATTTAAGAAAGAGTGAAGAAGAATATTTATAATATAATTTTTAAATATGAGCATTATTTTTTTTGAAATAGTTTTTAGTTTTATTATTTTATATTAAAATCAAAATATTTTTTCAATTATTATGAGTTTGATCTTATGGGTTGTCATCTTGTGAATCTATTACGTGAATCACAAATCAAATAAAATATGTTATATATTTATAATTTCGACTTCACCTTATATTTGTTTCTATTTGTTAAGGATTAATTGGTATTAATAAATACTTAGGGGATCTTATATGATCATTAAGGTTAATTCTCATTTCTAATTTCTAATCAGCTAAGAAAACTAGATTTATAGTTGAAGAAATAATTTAGGACATTTATCTTTAAACATAAATGTGTTATAGAAGGACAGTGGAAGCTTAGATTGATTTTGTGCTCTAATGTAACTGTTCCTAAGAAGATATGCAAATCATTTGATTGATGAATGCTTGATTCTAACTAGACCTTAAATGAATTTTACAATCATGACATTACTTTTCTAAGCTCTCAATTGATTTCACACATACAAGACCAAACGATTACAAAAAGACTGGTAATTCTAATAAGAGGGATAAATTTTTATTAGGTGACATACAATATTAGGCATGATAAATGTCAAATGTGTCAAAATGTGTATACATATATACATGATATGGATCCAATTAAGGGTTTGTATACAAATAGGAATGGGTAATACCATGGAAGAATGGGCCCAATATTTCACAAAAGTGTGTCATTTTATCAATATAAAATTGTATTAAGTAATCTACTAATATGAACCCAAAAGTAAGTGGGAATTAATATGAGAAAATAAATTTTGGCATTATATTTTATAAATAGAAGTATATTCTAATTTAAATTATAAATCTTGACAATAGTATCTTATTACTTAATTGGTACTGACAAAGAAGGATTTAAATAGTGAATAAAATCTGTTTGTTTTAGCTAAAAAAATTATTATTGTAAATGGATTGACAATTGTATCATGTTTAACTGTAACACAATTAAAATAGTTAATTTCTAGAAAAAAATATAAAGGGATCCAAACATATTAAATAGTTTAAGTAATATCTAGTTCACGATTTTTAATCATTGATTGAATTTATCTAAGGTTCATAAAATTGGATGTATTTTTAGACTAGCAAGAACTTAACATAGTTTGTTCCAAAAATATCTAAATAGTAATAATATTATTATAATTCTAAATGTAATATAAATATTATGTAACAATGATTATTTGTAAACAACAATAATCATAATGGAAGCTTAATATTTGAATATGTATAACACTAACGCTCTTGATTTGTATGGAAACTTAATGTATTAAAGAATATACCCATTGACATCTAATTTATTCTTATCCATGAAGTGGGTGTGGGAAAATATGAATAATAATATATAGATTACTCTCTTAATGTTTGAAATATATAAGATCTTAAAATTTTGCTTACATTTTTTAAGATTAGTTAGTGATGTAGGGGCAACATACTAACCATACAAGTTTTCCTTCTTGTGAGGTCAAGTTTCACAAGAAAACTAATTCTAGAAAATTAACTACTAAGATTTGGTGTATCGACACGATTACCATTGGTCTAATTTTTTGTCTTCGAGTAAGCACCCACAATGCAAATATTTGGTTTTGTCTATGAGGGGCCAAAATGTACCTAATTAGACAATTTGTTTATATTTGTTAAATAATTTAAACTTCACAAAATAACTGTCCTGTACTTTTAATTTAATTAATAAATAAAAACAAATTGTCTAATCAGATGCATTTTTGTCTCTGGATAGACATTGCCTGATAAATTTATACCCATGAAAATCACATAGATCCATAAAATCAATCCCCTCAAATTAATAAGCTTTTTAATATTGACACAAAATAATACTTTTTAAAGTTATATTAAAATATATTTATCTTCATGATCTTAAAGGTAAACATATTTATCAATCAAATTTTTTTGGGACTTGAAAGTATATTTGTTTAGCGAGGGAAAGGTGAGGAGGGGGCGGCGCCTCTAAGTATTTCTTCTCTCTCTCTCGCGAAGAAAATGTTTGTTCTGTGTTTTACAGATCTCCATGGATCGTCGTTCTTTGACTACATGCATTTAGATAGTCCTAAATTATTAAAAAATTATAGAAAATTTCGGTCATACACAAGTTTTCCAAGATTTGCCAGCTTTGACTGGCTCGCTTGTAAACATATTTATTCTAGCTATTCCAACTGTTGGCTCTAATAGAATAAAAAGTTGGTGAATAGAATTCATTAAATAGAAAAATAAAAAAGAGTGATGTAAGCATCCACCGACTCCTCCCTAGACTCAAACTTATCTTTCAAGACTCCTCAACTCATCTGTGTAGCTCGGTGTTATACATAGACACCCCAAGTGCAGGCTGAAATGCACACCACTGTCTCACTAAATACCATTGTGAGCCAACTTCTTTCTCTGGTTCAGACCCCTGTTTTCTTCAACCATTTCTGATATATATTCCACAATGGCAATCTGCAATGGTAGAGTTCTGAATTTGTGCATTTTGTGGCTTCTGCTCTCCACAGTTTTACTGAATGGTGCAGATTGCCATAGCTGGAGAAAGAAGCTTCCAGAGCCCTGTAGGAATCTTGTTTTGTATTTTCATGATATTATCTACAATGGGTAAAATGCAGGGAATGCAACATCTGCACTTGTTGCAGCCCCTCAAGGAGCCAATCTCACCATTATGACTGGCAATAATCATTTTGGAGATCTGGCTGTGTTTGATGATCCTATTACTCTTGATAATAATCTTCATTCTCCTCCTGTGGGTAGAGCTCAGGGCTTTTATTTCTATGATATGAAGAATACATTCAGTTCTTGGCTTGGGTTCACATTTGTGCTGAATTCAACAGATTATAAGGGAACTATTACTTTCAGTGGAGCAGATCCAATTCTGGTAAAGTACAGAGATATATCTGTTGTGGGTGGAACTGGGGATTTCTTAATGGCCAGAGGAATTGCTACAATCAATACTGATGCATATGAGGGAGACGTCTATTTCCGTCTCAGGGTGAATATCACGCTGTATGAATGCTACTGATCAAGAGTTTTAAAGTGTTTGTTTAGATGTAATAATGTCTGATTGGGACTAGCTCTGATGTTTGAGAGCATAATTATGCCATCAAACTTTTCATTGACTGAAATGTTATTTCTGTGCTCTTGTTTCTGTTAATATTATGGACTTGTTCTGCTCTTTTGGATATTGCATAGCTAATAAGTAGTCAACTCGTGAAATTATAGTGGCGAAAATATTTGGTTTTGGCTATGTAGGGCCAAAATTCACTTAATTAGATAATTTGTATTTTTAAAATAAATTAATATTCATAAAAATATTGTATTGTAATTTTAAAATTAATTAATAAATGCAAATAAATTATCTAATCAGGTGCATTTTGGCTTCTGTATAGACAGGGTCAATTTATCATGCAGAAAACAAATATAGTTTCAAATATTATACTTATATTTTCAAAGTTATCAAGGGTTAGTGTTATTTCAAAATAGTTTAATGAGGCTACATGATTTCTATAATCTATTTTTTCTAGGCCACCTTTCAAAACACTAGCTCTATAGTTAGAACAAATATGCTCGAACAATAATCTTCAAGCATGCATGTGCTCTAAAATAATGATGCAAGCTTAGGTTCTTTATTCTTTTCTAATTGAAATGTTTATCCAATGATATGCAAGTTATTTTATTGATGAATGCTTGATGAACTCTTGATCTCAAATCAGCATGAATTGATTTCTATCAAATACAAGTACATAGTAATAAGTCATGCTAAGTGTGTATTAAATCAACTCAAGGTATGAAAGTAATGAGGGAGCTGACCAAAATTGATACTTAAAGGACTCTGGATTGATCTTATGCATAGATGATTTGCCCAAACCAAAAAGGAAAGTAAACTTTTATTTAGTACATAGAATGAAAGCTTTGAAGAAGGGGTACAATAATATGTATAATAAATGTTAGATGTATTGGGTATAATAACCCGATCCCAACATTGCTCATTCCAATCCCAATATCAAATAACTAAATCCAAATTTCTTAATCCACTCACCCACCTACAAAGTTTCATTCATCAAACCAACAATCCAAAATTTTATCCTCATTTCCAACATCTAAATCCTTACAACTTTATCATACATCCAATCCAAAACCTATAATACATTGCATCCTTGCAAAAACAATTTACTACTAGAATTGTGATAACACTCTATTTAAATGTTTGTATTTAGATAAGGCCAAAATAACTATCAAAGATCATCATCGTAGTTGTGAATTATATACCACTAAAAGGCTCCTAACATGGAAAATCTATAATAATGTTATTGGCATTCCATGTCTTAAGCATCTAGATACATGTTCAAGAATTAACTAGAATGTATTAAAATAATTTAATTAAAATCAATCAAAAAAATTATATTTTATATGCATAATATGTTTTTAAATATCAAATTGTAATATTTTTAAAACCATGCTTGAACAAAGCCAAGTTCTACCAAATACTAGTAGAGCAATCTTGTTCTTTGAGATGAACAAAAAATGAGATTGGTTGTGGTTTTGTTTAAATTTAACAATGATGATGACTTATAAATGAAATGTTGTTGTCAAATATAAAAATCCATTAATTACCTATAGATAACCACTTTTTTGTCTTTTCTTTTTAAGTAAACAATGAATTTTCTTTGCATGGGGACCTATTAGTTGTAGACCCTATGTTTCTTGAATTTGAACATCTATTATTTCTTTATTTTTGAATCAGATAAGATTGCGTCATTTTTAAGTTAACATTCATAACAACCGATATACCATATATTTTACTAGTCCTTCTATTATTCGATAAATTAAATTAAAGAAGCATTGTCTCCTTTGTAATGCTTATTGTATTGATGATCCATCTAAAAGATAGTATGCATTTTTTCACAGAAACAAACAACTACAAGTATATTTTCAATGGAGCTCTTGTGCCTTTAATCTAGACTGTTTTTAAGAACTACTACAATACTTGCAATTTAGCTGTCACATAGTAATATGATGGATATCCAACATAGATGTGTTTGAATAGGAATATCTGAAGTATTTTGTTAAAAAAAACAATGGAATATAACATATAGACATTTGCAAGGAAATATCTTAAAGTATGCGAAGGTGATGGTTATTTAAGGTGGGATCTACTCAATAGAGTTGACAGCTAAGATCTATTATACGAAAACAATTGAATAGTTACTGTTGGTCTAAATAGACCTCTTCATGCAAGACTTGGAGGTTCATATACATGTCATCGGAATGAAAGAGATCCTTCTACACTCAAGAAATAGGACAATTTTTGACAAATGAGCAGTACATACTTTACCCACTGTAGAATTTGAACTTGTAACCTCTCTTTCAAGAAATAACTCTCCAATACTAGACCAAATCACATTTATGAAAAAATCTTTATTTTAAAAATATTTTATACTATAATAGATGCAAAATAACGTAAATTTTTTGGAAAAGTTATAGATCTTGCATTTTAATTTAGGAAAAATATGATGCAACGGAAATTGGATCTTCTCCACTGAAGGTAATAGTGCCTTTATAATCTGTTGAATTCAGCACAAATGTGAACCCAAGCCAAGAACTGAATGTATTCTTCATATCATAGAAATAAAAGCCCGGAGCTCTACCCACAGGAGGTGAATGGACATTATTATCAGGAGTAATAAGATCATTAAACACCGGCAGATCTCCAGAATAATTATTGCCGGTCAAAATGGTGAGATTGGCTCCTTCAGGCGCAGCCACAATTGCAAAAGTTGCATTCTCTGCATTTTTGCCATTGTAGATAATATCATTAAAATAGAGAAGAAAATTCCTACAGGGCTCTGGAAGCTTCATTTTCCAGAGATGACAATCTACACTATTCAGCAAAACTGCGACAGCATGCGCAAGTTCAAAACTCTACCATTCCAGATTGCCATTGTGCAAAATATATCAGAAATGGCTGAAGAAAACAGGGCTCGAACCTGACAAAGAAATTGGCTGACTATTGTATTTGGTGAGACACTGGTGTGGATTTCAGTTTGTAGTTGAGGTGGGGTGGGTGCTTACATCACTCCATGTTCAGTGGTGTCCCTAATCTAGTAAAGACCCACCCAAGAATTGGAATAAATAAGTCCATTCAAAGCTGGCGAATCGTTGAAGATCTGGTTTATGACCGACTTTTACTATTTTATTTTAAATTGAAAAGTACAAAAATGTCTGGAATCAGAGAAGAACGATTGGTTCGAGAGGAGAAGAAAACAAACAATTTTCATTTTTAATTATTCAAAGGGTAATGATTAGATTTCCCAACAATTCCCAATACGTGTACGAGAAAGTGTTCTCTTAACATTAATTGAAGTTAATGAAATATTTGTATATATTTATCTATAAATTAATTTAGACCGTTAGAAAAATTTGATTTAACAATACTTAAGTTGGAATATAAAAATTATATATGGTGGATAGATATATTTAGTTTTAAAATGATGAATACAAATAATACTAACATAATTATAAAATTTGAATAGATATATTTAGTTTTAAAATGATGAATACAAATATTTCTAATATAATTATAAAATTTGAATATTTTAAGAAGTAAATTTTTGTAATAGTATTTTGTTTCAAAATTAAAGTAGTTTATCAATTATGGGTTGATTTTATGGGTCTATGTTATTCTCATGGGTATGAATTATCATGTGGTCTATAAATAAAATCTAGAATATTAAACTTATATCTTTCAATTCATTAAGTTATTATTTTTTACTTGTCAAGGATTGGTAGTATTTAAAAATACTTTGGGGAGGTTATATGTTCGCTGGGATCAAATTTACCTAGGTCACCCATAGAAACAACAACATTAGAACTAAAGAAAAGATTAAGTACATAAACTTTCGAACATGCAAGTGCTCTAGAATATGTCTCTTAAGAACAAAAATGGATCTTCTTTATACTCGTCTGCTTCAAATTGAAATAGTCTACAAATTTTTGTAGGTTGATTCTATGGGTCTATGTCATTTCCACATGAATGAATTTATTATGCAATCCACAAATATAATTTGGAACATTATGCTTATATCTTAAAATTCACCTTTATTATTTTATAGTTGTCAACAATTTCTATTATCTAAAAATACTTTGGGGAGGATACGTGACCACTAGGGTGAAATTATCCTAGCTCGATATTAGACATACTAGCTTTATAATTAGAGAAAAGATCGAGGACATCAATCTTCAAACATGCAATTTCTCTAGAATGATGATACACACGTAGATTCATTTTTATTTTTTAATTGAAATGTTCCAACTATGATATGAAAATTATTTAAATAATAAATGTTTTCTTGTCCCTTGATCTCAAATTGATGCAAATTGAACTACATTAAATAGAAGTATATATTAATAAATCCTAAATGTGTATTCCAAGTTAGATCATGGTAGAAAAGAAATGGGTGAGTTGGCCAATTTTTGAATTTTAGGGATTCTTGATTGACCAAAAATGGAAAAGGATTAATAAATCTAATGCGTGGAATGAATATTATAAATATTGGGTTGAGAAGATGGGGCATAATAGTGTGCATTACTAATTTGGGGCCTAGAAAATGGTGGATAATAGTTAAAGAAAAGATTGAGCACTTTAACCTTCAAACATGAAAGTGCTCTATGATGAGTGTCTTAAGAATAAAAATGGATTTTCTTTATGCTATTTTTCTTAAAAATAAGGTAGTCTAACAATTCTTGTGGGTTGATTCTATGGGTCTATGTCATTTTTATAGGAATGAATTTACTATGTAGCCATAAATATAATTTTAAATATTATGGTTATAACTTTGAATTCACCCCTATCATTCTATAGTTGTCAAGGATTGGTGATAAAATTTAAAATGCTTTGGGGACACTACATAATGAAGAGTGTAAAAGTATCCTTCACTATCCATACAAAAAATAGCTTTATAGTTAGATGAAAGATCTAGGGCATCACTCTTCAAACATGCATGTGTCTAAGGATATGAATTAAATAAACCCCCTTTTACAAACATCTAAATATGGAAGCTAGAAAGAACATAAATAAATACAAACAATATTTTTTAAAATTATATTATTTTTATTTTATTTATTTATTTTTATTTGGGTGATGGGAGATTGAGCTTAAGGTAGATAGGTGATTATATTTGGTATAAAAATATGCTTACTAAATTCATACAAATGTATATTATAACTAAAACCATTATGTGGAACATGAGCTAGGTTCTATGCATACATATTAAAAGATAAATGATATTGTAGAATGTACTAAATAAACACACTTGGTAATTGATGAATAAATATAAACATCTCTTTAATTATCTTGAAATGATAACTTACAAAAGTTTTTTAATGATTTTGTAATCTTTTGGCTAGATAACTAATCAACTATAGATCTAGAAACAAACATAATACACATGTACACTAGTCAATCAATGTTAAATTTTTACTTTAAACTCATTCTTTAGGGGTTAACAAAGATTCATTACAAATTTGGAATGAACACAAATCATTATAAAATAAATAATTTTATAATAAAAATATAGCCTTAATAAAGTTTAGCGCAATTAAATGACCAATAGAAGCTATCCATAACCTCATAATATCTAGAAGCACACATTATCCCTCTACAAGGTAGCACTTGAAAAAAATTCAAATGCATCCATGTATACATGAGCGACATGGAGAAATATCCAATTTTTTATCAACAACATCTTAAGAATTTATGACCCGCCAAAATAGAGAATACATTGAAGTTAGTTGTAGAAGTATCCAAGATGATAGGGGAATATCTATGGACGATTGTCTAAAACTTTGTTAGTCATGCAAGAAATGGTAATTTCTCAAGAATTTATTGTGCTTTAGGATGTATATAAAGTGCACAATAAAAATCTTGTCTTAAATACTTTTTAACACACTTAAGTGACCAAGGGAAGACATCCACGACCTCAAGCACTTTTTGAAACACAAATAACTTAATACATCATCCCTGTAAGGAATTTAAGGTAGTGAGACAACTTAGTGCACTAGATATGGAATGGATGTTTCAATAGTCCAGATATAGAAAAATCTATAGCAAATGAGGCATACATACTTTATCCACCATTAGATTTTTTAAACTTGTAAACTCTACAATATTAAATGAACTCACATTTATAAAACAATCCTTATTTTAAAAATATTTTAAAATATAAGATAGATGAAAAATAACTTCACAATTTTGAAAATTTTAAAAATAATTTCATTTAAATTTAGCATCAGATCTTGAAATAATTGAATAAATTTCTATAAATATTTGATTGTTATAAACTAGATAGAAATTTGTTATTGACATAAACCAAGTATTTTCGCCAATATAATTTGATGACTTCAATACTTATTTTCTATTTAACACCCAAAACAGCAGATGAAGTCCACAGTATTTAACAGAAACAAAAGCACAAAAAGAACATTTCACAATCTTCAGAAAATTTGATTTCATAATTATACTCTCAATTTCTCAAACATCAGAGCTGGCCCTAGCAGACATTAATGCATACAAACACTTAAAGAAACTTGATCAGTAGCACTCATACAGTGTGATATTCACCCTCAGACGGAAATAAACATCTCCCTCATATGCATCAGTATTGACGGTAGCAATTCCTCTGGCCATCAAGAAATCCCCAGTTCCGCCCACAACAGATATATCTCTGTACTTTACCAGAATTGGATCTGCTCCACCGAAGGTAATAGTGCCTTTATAATCAGTTGAATTCAACACAAATGTGAATCCAAGCCAAGAACTGAAAGTATTCTTCATGTCATAGAAGTAAAATCCCTGAGCTCGGCCCACAGGAGGAGAATGAAGATTATTGTCAAGAGTAATAGGATCATCAAACACAGCCAGATCTCCAAAATGGTTATTGCCAGTCATAATGGTGAGATTGGCTCCTTGAGGTGCTGCCACCATTGCAGATGTTGCATTCCCTGCATTTTGGCCATTGTAGATAATGTCATGAAAATATAAAACAAGATTCCTACACTAGGGCTGTGGAAGCTTCATTTTCCAGGGATGACAATCTACACCATTCAGCAAAACTATGGACACCACAAGCCAGAAAATGCACAAGTTCAGAACTCTACCATTCCAGAATGCCATTGTGGAAAATATACCAGAAATGGTTGAAGAATGCAGAGCTCTGAAATAGAGAAATATGTTGGCTCACTACAGTATATTGTGAGATGCAGGAGTGGATTTCAGCTTGCAGTGGAGATCTCTATATATAAAAGTGAGGATTTGAGGAGTAGGTGGGTGCTTACATCAGTCCATGTTCAGTGTGCTTCACTGTAAAGAAACAGATTATTCTATGAAAGAGCCAACTAAGAACTGGAAAAAATAAGTGCATTCAAAGCTGGCGAATCTTTAGGAACTGGTGTATGACAGACTTTTACTGTTTTATTTTAAATTGAGAAGTCCCTGATTGCACGGAGTCAGAGAAGAACGATTTGTTAGAGTAGAAGAGAACAAACACTTCTCATTTTTTATTTCTCAAAGAGTAGTGATCAGAGGTCCCCACGATTCCCAAACAAGGAAAGTTTACGCGT
Organism: Chamaecyparis obtusa; assembly: GCA_027943335.1. Lineage (NCBI taxonomy): Eukaryota > Viridiplantae > Streptophyta > Pinopsida > Cupressales > Cupressaceae > Chamaecyparis > Chamaecyparis obtusa. The sequence goes on from BSBK01004024.1 coordinate 94,794, forward strand.
GTACGGGAAAGTCTTCTCTTAACATTAATTTTAGTTAATCAAAGACTTGTGTATGATTTTCTATAAATTAATTTAGACCGTTAGAAAATTTTGATTTAATAATAGATAGCTTTTAATTTCAAATTTATATGTGGTGGATATATACGTTTAGTTTTGAAATAATGAATATAAATAATTAGAATACAATTATAAAATTACGGATAAAATGAATTTTCTTTATAGTATTTAAAAAAAAAATAACATAGTCTATAGATTGTCAAGGATTCGTGATATTTAAAAATACTTTGGGGAAGTTATATGATCACTAGAATCAAATTATCTTAGGTCATTCTTAGAAACATTAGCTTTACAGTTAAATCAAAGATCAAGCACGTCAACCTTTAAATATGCAAGTGCTCTAATTCATGAGTGCCTTAAGAATAAAAATGGATCTTCTAAATATACTATTTGGCTTCAAGATTAAAATAGTCTATCAATTATTATGAGTTGATTCTATGTGTCTATTTAATATTTGCTAGAATGAATGTATTAGGTAGCCTACAAATATAAGTTAGAATATTATGCTCATATCTTAAATTTACTTCTATCCTTCTATGGTTGTCAAGCATTTGTGTTATCTCCAAATACTTTGGGAGGATACATATTATCACTGGGGTAAAATTATCGTAGGTCATCCTTAGAGATACTAGCTTTGTAATTAGAGAAAAGATTGAGAACATCAATCTTCAAACATGCAAGTGTCTAATGATATAGATTGAATAATGTATTTTTTTATCAACACTTAAACAACGAAGCTAGAAAGAACACAAATAAATAAAAAAAGAGAAAAAATATTTTAGTTATATTTTTTTGGGTATGTTGGGGTGATGGGAGATTGAGCTTAAGGAAGATAGATATTTATATCTAGTTGAGAAATATTCTTACTAAACTCATATAGAATTATGTACAATTATGTCAAAGACATTCTCTATATGAAGTGAATGTAGATTTTATCTACCACAACCTTCATCCAAAGAAATCTAAAGGAGATCTATGGTCATACATAAGTGATAGAGTCGATAGAGATAACGAAAAGAAAAAAATCTTACTTTTTTATATTTCTCTATGTTTTGGTAATTTGTAGTTTTGAAGGCCCTTAAAGAAAATTTGGGTTTAAAATTATCATTGGCACAACCCATTAACCCAATAAGTTGAAGTCATAGTGTTAAGGGACTAAAATTAGATCTTTTGAACAACTTTCCAATGGTGTTAGTTGTTTTGAATTCTAAGCAACAAGGAGGAAGTTATGACCTCGCCAAGTTGAGATCATCAAGTTTTATACCAAATATGTGAGCTCCTTTTCTTCAAAAGATTTTACTTTTCAAGAGTTCTCATTGCAAAGGAGGTCACATGTCAGCATCGTGGAGGTTCTAAAGGTAGACAGGAAAATAAATTAAACAAATTTCACCACTATGTTATGTGTTAGCATTGTGCAAGGTCAACGTAGCATAAAGGGAGAAGTTCTATAATCTCCCGCCTATGTGATGCATGTTCAAACTATGGCCATGATTAGTCAATGAGCCACATGATCCACATCCTTTAAAGAAAAGTGCTACTTGTTGATCCAACAAAGCATCTCGAGGTAAATTCGATAAAAAATTATAAATCATTGGTCCATTACAGTGTTCCTATGCCAACGTGTCAGCACTAAATAACAATAATAACCAAAATGTTGATAATAATATTACATCTTGTTAGGATATATAAAAAGCCAAAATATTTTTCATCCATGTAGTCTTCACTTTGTCACCTATAGTCTACTTCAATTTAGAATCAACATCCTTTCCATCAGAACATATGAGAGAAGAAAATAAAAAATTTGTGAAATGAAAAGACATAATGGTGCAAAGCCCTTTCCCCGCCTTACAACCTTTCTTCCAAGAAATCAATGGCTATATTAAATATAATTCAGTGACAAGCATATTTTTGCATACAAATTTATCCATTTGTTAACTAAACAACTTTCTACCAACTTTAGGGAAAACTATGCCAAAAATAAAAATATTTCTATTATAGGCCAAAAGAGAATATCTATTTTTCCATTCACTGAAGCTCTCTCAAGAATACCTAGAAGAAAACAATTTCCTTTTTACAATTGTAAACATTCAGTTCATAGTCTTTCACTCTCCTTTAATTGATTCTTGAAAATTAGATACATCACAAGACAAAGGTATCTCTTCAGCTTCATGTGTGCATAAACTCATAAAAGATTCAAAACATTGTTAAATGAACTTAAACATGAGTCATCACCCTGATCTCAAGGTTAACTATTGATTTAGAACTATATAATCAATGATGTTGGAATCATCGAAGTACTGCCAATATTTTCTCTGGCCTTCAAAACTATGTCGGTTGTCTCAATTATTTGTTTTATGAAGTAGCTCAAAAATTCTTAAAATTGTCCTTCAAAGTAAAGAAAGCTTCAAAACTTTAAGTACTTTGAATGAACCTTTGTTTTGTAAAGACTAAAATTCTCACATCAGATCAATTCCATGTCATTAAAGAGCAAAATTCTCAAAAAAGTTGACAAAAAAAGAAAAAGTTGATTTTAATCTATAGACTAGTCAACTTAAAAACTCCTTTGAATTCATAAAGATAAATACAAAGATTCGACCCAAACCGTCGAATGATAAATAAATAACCAAAGTCTTAGTAATATAAACATGTGAAGTTGACAATTTTGTCGAACATTCAAAGTCTATCCATATACAATGAAAGTATCAAATACAATATAGGATGTCAAATAACTTGTTGTGCATCAATACATCATAGAAAAATAGTCTATATCATGTATACACATCAAGTACAACCATGCATGTTGAAATGAAATGTAATACCAATATGCCATCGGACAACTGTCCATCTACATATCACTGTCTCCTAAGCCGTTGGATGCCTATCCATCTACGAATCTTGAGATGGAAGTGTGGCTCAGATGATATTTCTTCCCAACCATAGAGTGCTTAGCTCCCCCAGGGCTCATCCTAAAATGAAGAGCACATTGACCCTGCCCAAGAAACCTACCAACTCAGAACTGGTGGATCAAAAGGAGTCTAGTGCAACAATGAAACTAACTACTTTCCACATATATGTCTAACTAGAACTAATTATAGATGTGACAAAGAGATGAAATAATAACCAATATATTTAAGGAAACATATATGCAGCCTAGTTTTGGCCAAACCAATTTAAAACCAAACTTCTACTAGGAGGTAAAAGAGAAACATATTTACCCTTTTTGGTTATTCCACATTCAACACCCCTTCCATAAAAGAATTTCAAGATCTTTAGTTAACCAGAGAATATGGATATAAAATAAAAGTAAACTATTATTTATGGACTAGTTTTATTACCAACTATAGGATGGAAAAGTATGGAATTGGAAAGGGTTTTTAACAATGCACCTAATAGAGGCCCTAAACCAACATTCTCCACAGTACATGTAAATTGATATAATAAGAGATGTAAATATAGAAATGTTTGTAAATACTATTGAAATTAAATAAGATGAAATACATACCTCATAATAAAGTTGATCTGGAAATACCTATTTTCTGGTGTCTGTACTGGGTTTCAGGAAATTCTGCAAGCAGATCTGGGACAAGAAAATAGAGACAGAGAAAACCCAAAAATATTTTTCTTTTTTGAGAAAGGTTGACCTTGACCTAGATACACGGGTAAGATCTTACTTTGGGGCACAATCTTACCCCTTTATGTCAACCTTGACATGCATTGTTCAGATGGAAAATCTATTCGTGGATCCTAGAAGTTTGTCGAAAAGGTACTCAGATGTTCTCTACAACTCCTGAAACAACGACTCTAAATATCTAAAAATGGTGTTTGGGGTGGCTATATAGGGTTTTTCCTTAGTCAAACCCTCGTTTTGGTGATCTCCACCTCCATGAATAGCCGAATGTAATAGAGTGTGTGTGTGTATTGAATGTGTAATGCCAAGATCTAATCCTCTAGATTAAAAACCCTAGCATGAATTGATATGAGAAAGCAATGCATAGATTTGAATATGATAAAGAAAGCATACCAAGCCCTCGAGGCTAAAGTACTCCTACCAAACTCACAATCCATAATTGCTACCCCATGATTGTATCTTTGAATGCTTGAATGTTGAAAATGGTGGATCAAGGAAGAAGGAATCTTTCTTGCTCCGAATGAATGTCCACAAAAATGCTTGATATCAACAATATCTTGATATTCTATATCATCCTCTAGCAATCTTGGATCATCTCCTCATTGTCGCTTGCTTTCTTGAAGTTGCTTGATGAATACTTGGTGTAAAATGAAGGCAAAAGAGAGTGTTTATATAGAGATTTCAAGGCAAGGCTCCTTGGGCAATGTAAGGGCCCATAATTCAAATTTCACCTCAAATTATGGTCCAATCAAAATAACCAACTAAGGAGGGAAAATAATTAAATGAATTTTAAATTAAAACCCTTCTGCAATCAGATCTGGAGGCCCGACATTAATTTTGGGGCCTGCTGGGACCACAATTTGAAAAGGGGGACCAAAACCCGATAGGGGTCATCGACCTTGACCTAGGTTAGGGTCGAGCTTGACCCTGACCCAAAGGTTTAGGCCTAGTCAACTTTGAAAACAAGAAGTCCCAGGGTCGGCTAGAGACTTGGAAATGGTAAGAAAATAAGACAGAGTGCTGAAAAATGACACATAGACCTAGAATGAATGTGATGAGGACCAATACCTAGATCCTACCTAGAAAATAAAGCCATAGAGAAGGGAGATCAAGGAGAATCCTCAGGATCCTAACCCTAATTTCACCTAGAAATGAAGAACCAAGTGCAAATGCATCCTAAATGCAAATCCCTCATGAAAAATGCACTAAATGAGGGTGCTAAACCTACCAAGATGGAAGTGCTTCCATTTTAAGATGATACATTTAGCCACCACTTTAGCTTAGATATGACACTATGTGAATATGCAAGCTAATGTAATAAAACATCATAGTAAATAAAAAGGATATAGCCAAGTCCTCAATGTGGAGATCTTGCAAAAAATTATTAGTACCTGCAGAACACAAGGTTAATGAAAATCCATAAATCACCTAAGACTTACTAAAATAAAATTGAGAAGTGCATAGAGCCCCTTATTCCCCGTGTTTTGGCTTTCTACTTCTGAAGGGTGAAACAAGGCGATAAGGATAACTTTATACACTAGATATGCAATTTGTTGAGAAAGTCTTTTCCTAAACCAATTATAAGGATTCCCATCCTTCCTAAACTGAATCAATGGGTTAGGTATTTGAATCACAATTCCAACGCCCCTAACAACACTAAAAATGGAGTTACCAAACTCAAGTTATGACGAAAAGAGTGAATGTATATCTAAATGAATATGAAGGGAAATTCAAATTTAGCACAAGTAAACCCTGATAAAACCTAATAAAAACCCTAATTTTGACTATAAATAAGGAAAAAGAACTCATACTTACTCATTATTACCATTTGTAGATTCAAAGAGAGAAAGCAGAATGTCGAGCAGAGAAGAACTTTGAGCGACACACATGGATCTCCTGAGATAGCTCCTGGCTACCAGATGATCGCTTCCTGAGGTGAGTTTTTGTTATTGATTTTTGTACTTCAAAAATTCTTATTTTTGTAGGAAAGGTTGACCCTGACCCTTAAAGGTCAACCCTAACCTAGTTATGTCAACCTTGACCCAAAAAGGTCGACATGAACTGGAAGGTCTTCACCTTTTCTAGAATGAGGTCAACTTTGACCCAAAAAGATTGACCCTAACCCAGGAAGGTCGACCTTGACCCAGGAAGGTTAACCTTGAACTAATTGAGGTTCAACTCGACCTAGTCAAGTTGGATTTACAAATTTTTTGTTCTAAAATGCTGATATGATGTATGTTTGAGCTTACAAGACTTGGTTCATCTCCGAGAGCATCCCCTTGGAGGGTTACTAGTGGTTATTAGAGAGAGACTGTCTGAGATGAGCGAGGATGAGATATAATTATTGAGATACATAGGACTATACTAGGTAATAGTCCTATCACATATTAGACTTTATCGAGCCATGTTATCGACTCTCATAGAGAGGTGGGATGAGGATACATGCTCCTTTCATCTTCCCTCAGGTGAGATCATTGTGAGATTGGAAGATGCATACAGGATCTTGCGACTTCGAGTCTGAGGTGAGCCTATTAGACTGAGAGTACATTGAGGTCTTGAGGAGATCCTTGTAGATGTAGATTATTTCTTGGGACGGGTTCCACAGATGTGAACCTGAGCAGATCAGATCACTCTATCAACCATATTGGAATCCCCTATACCCTTGGTATGAAGAGTGATGGTATGTATATTGTCCTTCATTGTAGTACCCAACACAAAGGGTACAGTTTTCTCACCACCTTTCACCCATCTTGTATGCAGGATGGAGAGTGATAGGACTATCTTCGCGTGAGGCCGCAACATGCTAGCCCATGTATACCAAGAGCTATGTTAGTTGATGATATATAAGAGAGAGAGTCTCATGGTATGCACGCTTTTTGAGATTTGGTTGTTTGAGAACTTCACATGTACATGACCATAGGGTGATCCTATGATGGTAGATGCTAGCACATCGAGAGGCTTTTCTTATCCATTGAGAGATGTCTGGTAGTACGAAGATATCCTCTAATGGAGGGTATGTCTAGACTATATTCCAGGCACATATGTGATATGGAGACCCTACTACTGCATGACAGAGTGGCCAAATACATGACACCAGATGAGGCACTCATAGCATTGCAAGCTACTAGATGGTCATAAGAGTCACACAGTGATGCTATACTACTGTAATTAAGTGATGAGATAGTTTGGTCTTTTACAGGGAGTCCCTGGAGTAGTACCTCGGTATGCACATCTGACGAGGTATTACTAGAGACCCGATGCCATTCGCTGACCATCAATAGAAGACATAGAAATAGTGATGCAAATGAGACATAGGATGTAGACGTATCACCAGATGTGGCCTATTCAGGCATCAGCCGAGACTACATCAAATAATGGAGTTTGAAGGGAACCCACCCCATCTTGCCTGATGACTATCCCATAGGTGATCTAGGCTTTTCAGAGAGGACACACCAGGATAGTGGCACAATAGAGGAGGCTGAGGATCACATAGATGAGGAGGAGCCAAACTTTGAGGGAGACCCCATGGAGGAGGAGAGAGAAGAAGACAGAGCAGAGGAGATGCCCCCAGCTGGCGGTACTAGTGCGAATCTGCACATTTTTCATGCATCACCACTAAGATCATGAAGACCTCCACGCGCCCATACAAAGACACCACCTCTGAGACCTAGACACATCGAGTGTGGGGAGAGTAGTCACTCCATTCCCCCACCATCTAGATCCTTCAGTGATTCCCAGGAGGGAGATCCAAGTATAAATCATGAAATTGATTTGAAAATTTAACTTAACTTATGAAGAAGGAACACTAAATTGATAAATGTATTTCTATTCTGCAGCTAGCGTGGTGGAGTGGAGAAGTTTTTTATTCAAGGTTCTGAAGGATACATGTATATCCTACCAAGTACCAGCCAACGAGTGAGAGTCTTCCATTGGTCACATAGATCCCGACAGGAATGTTGATATCTTTGCGTGTGTCCAATGAGAGCTAAGGTTGTGTAGAGAGAGGGAAGAGAGACTGATGGCTGACTTACGGAGAGCCCAAGAGTACATGTGTGATATGAGCATACCGATGAGCCACTCATAGACTACTAGACATAGATCTACATCCTCTCATCATAGATCAAAGAGATCTGGGAGTCATCGACCATCAGAGCATAGAGATAGATAGAGTGGTAGATAGAGCCCTATGGGACATGTGTATCAAAACTCAAAAGATTTTATAAATTAAAAAATTTCTTTACTAGTTATTTCTCTATTTGATTACTATATTTTCATCAATAACATAAAACTTAATAGAAAGAAAGAATGTGTATAAATGCATTCAAATGTAATTTGCTAAAACCACATAACCTATAAAATGAACATAATTATTTTATAAGGAATACATAAATACACAAGGAAAAAAATATAAATTAGGGATGATAAATTTTTTTATGCATAATATTGATAGGTTCCTTAAAAGGCATACCATCCATATCAACAATTTTGTAAGCACCCAAACCAAAGTCCTCAATTACAACAAAAGGTCTAGGCCAGTTAGCGCTAAACTTTCCATTTTCACCAGGTAAAGCATTCACATTTCTTTGATTCTCATATAATACTAAATCACCCACTGAAAATGATCGTTCAATTACTTTATGATTATACTCCTTTTGAAGAGATTTATGATAAGATTTTATACATTCCAAAGCATTTATTCATTATTCATCTAACATTTCCAATTCTTGTAATCATATTTCTCGAAATGTATCCTTGTTGATTATGCCATGAAACAAAATACGTAAAGAAGGTATTTCCAATTCCAAAGGCATAATAGCATTAGTACCATAGACAAGATTGTAAGGATAAGTACTTGTGGTAGTACAAACACTAGTGCTATAAGCCCATAAAGCATAGGTACGTTGGGTATGCCAATCTTTCACATGCTTATTAACTATTTTTCTCAAAATTTGTTCAATGATTTTTTTCAATGCTTCAACTTGACCATTAGATTGAGGATAGTAAGGAGTCAAAAATATATGTTGAATTCGATATTTCTCCAAGAATTTCATGACTTCTTTGTTCTTGCAAGAGGTACCATTATTTGAAACTATCATCGAAGGAATACCAAATCGTGTTATAATATTGTTAAGGATGAAATCACAAATAACATCCGCAATTGTTGAACGAAGAGCGATAACTTCCACCCACTTCGTAAAGTAATTTGTAGCAGTAAAGATGTACGTATGTCCTTGAGAAGAAGCTGGTGAGATTTTTCCAATAAGGTAAAAACCCCAAATACTAAAAGGCCATGGAGAAACTTGATTACGAAGCTCACGAGCAGGAGCATGAATCAAATTACTATGTTGCTGACTTTGAGGACATTTCTTAATAAACATGAAAGAATATTGCTCCATTGGTTGCCAATAATATCTTATTCTAAAAAGTTTATTAACTAAAGATTTTCCACCAAAATGTACCCCACAAGAACTAGAATGAGCTTCTGCCAAAGCTAACAGAATTTCGGTTCTACCAAGATATCTTACTAATAAACCTTGATAAGAGCATTTGTAAAGCATGTCTCCTAAAATGATATAATGCGCTGCAAGCTTCATAACATGATTACGCATGTTTCTTGTTGCTGATTTAGGAAAAGTACCATCTTTCAAAAAATGAAAGATATGAGAATACCATTCATCCAAATGCAAATTGAAACAATCAGAGGTAACTTTATTAGAAATTGTAGGCTTTTTAAGAGTTTGTATAGTAAATTGAAAGTTTTCAGCATTATTCTCAAGATAAACCAAAGAAGCTGCGCTTGCCAAGGCATCTTCATGTTGATTATCTTTCCTAGGTAAAGTTTGAATCATATAAGAAGAGAATTGTGAAAGCACATCAAGAGCCAAATCTCTATATTTTGTCATTTTATCATTCTTAGTCTAATAACCTCCTTTAATCTATTCTACAATCAATTGTGAATCTCCATAAATTTCTAAATTCTTAATGTAAGGGATGAAGCTTCTCGTAGGCCATCTATAAGAGCTCCATACTCCACAGTATTATTCGTACAAGGAAAGGTTAATTTATACGATAGAGGGATTGGTTTTTTTGTAGGAGGGATCAAGATAATACCAACATCAAAACCTATCTTACATCTAGATCCATCAAAATATAATTCCCAAATATCATCCTGTTTAATAGCTAGAATGTTTTCATTAGAGAATTCTATTGAAGTAAAGCATACATTAGAATGAGGACAAGGAGCTTCAGCTAAATAATCTATTAAGGCTTGTCCTTTAATCGACTTTTGAGAAATGAAATTAAGATCATATTCAATAAGTAACATCACCCATTTTTCCAAACGACCAGAGAGATCAGTTTTTGAGAAAAGATATTTCAAAGGATCAAATTTAACAATCACATTGAATTCAACATTTAAGAGATAATGCTTGAGTTTATGACCATCATAAAATACAACTAAGCATTGTCTTTCCAAATCTATATATCTTGTTTTGTAATTGAGTAAAGTTTGACTAATGTAGTACACAGGTATTTCCTTACCTTCACTATCATATTGAGCTAACAACACACTCACCACTTTTGGAGTGGCTGAAGTATACAGATAAAAGGGTTTATGGAATTGAGTGAGTTGTAAAATAGGAGGATTAGCGAGATACTCCTTAAATTTATCAAATGATTGTTTACATTCATTATTCCAAGAGAAAGTGGTATCCTTTCTAATTAAGGAAGTAAAAGGAACAGTTCTATCAGCTAAGTTGGAAACAAAGTGACGAATAGCTTTTATTTTTCCTCGTAAACTTTGTAACTGAGAAAGATTCTTAGGAGGAGGCATATTAACAATAGCTTCAATCTTTTCAATATCTACCTCTATGCCTCTCTTAGATATTATAAATCCTAATAATTTATTGCAATCAACTCCAAAGAAACATTTCTTAGGATTCAACCTCATATTGTAACTTCTAATCCTTTCAAATATCTGTCGTAAAATACTAACATGATCTTCTCTTTGTATAGATTCTGCCAAGATATCATCCACATAATCCTCAAGAATATTATGAATGTAATCATGAAAAATCAAGGTCATAACCTGTTGATAAGTTGCTCCCACATTTTTTAATCCAAAAGGCATCACGACCAAACAAAATGTTCCCCAAGGCATTATAAATTTTGTCTTAAATTGATCTAAAGGAGGAATACAAATTTGATTATAGCCATAAAATCTGTTCATAAAAGATAATAAAGCATGACCCACTATCGAATCCACAATCATATCAATATTAGGTAACGAGAAATCATCTTTTAAGGATGCTTTATTTAAATCTCCAAAGTCAGTACACATTCTTATCTTATTTTCTCCTTTCGAAATGGGTACAATATTTGAAATCTAGTCTAAGTAATCAATAAAGCAGATGAATCTAGCATCCAATAATCTTTTAATTTTAGCCTTAACTAATAAAGCAATTCATGGATTCATCTTTCAAATTTTCTTCTTCACAGGTTTAACATCTAGTTTGAGAACAATATTGTGAGTAACAGTATTAGAATCTATACCCAGCATATCCAAATATGTCCAAGCAAAAATGTCTTTAAATTCAAGTAAAAGGGAAACCAACTAATCATGTTCATCATGATTCAAACATTTCCCAATTTTTATCATCTTTTCAGAGTTATTTTCATCCATTTGAATCTCAATAGTCTCAGTTATTAGAAAATCACTTTGTATCAGAGAATCCATTGGTAAAGAAGAAATGTTTTGTTCATCATGTTCTCCAAAATAAGCTTCAGTACTTAAATAATAAGGATTCCGTCATTTGTGATGAAACGTAGGTAAATCCTCATAAACCCCTAAAAAATCCACTAAGGCTTCATCTTCGGGAAAAATATCCAAGGTAGATCTTTGATTAATGTTAAGGAGGAGCAGGTTAACCAACTTCAAATGTCCACCATAGATATGATTAACATTGAGAGGAAAAGCCGATGGTTGTTTGTAAGGATTGAATCCCAATCCATATGTGTAATCATAAATTTCGTTATCCAAAGGTACTTGTATACCTTGCTCATATTTACCACATCCTCTCCCATTAAATCCTGATTTCTTGAGTAGATGATAACCAAAACCATATCTATTAGCCATATCAGATGGAGTCCAAGGAGCGGCGTATGTCATGATGTCATAGCAATCAGGTTTTATTGTTTCAATTTTTTCTTCAATCGAGGCAACAAAAAAGTTACTTTTTAGTTCCTCAAAAAGTGGGGAAGGAGTAAACACTTGTTTTTCAAATTCACTTTGTTGTTTCATGAATTCCAAATCAGAGACCTTATATTCTCCAATGAAAGTAGGATCAAATTCCAATGTTCCCTCATCATCCTTAGTTAAAGAAGAAGATGGAGCTTCAGTTTGTTTAATCTCAAGTTTCTTTCCAGTCTCTTTTCTTGGTTGGAGAGGCTCATAAACTTTAACATATTCCGCATTTAAGAAAGGATTTCATGCATCATCTGCATGTAACGTATACATCAAATTATTATAAATGAACCTAATCTCGCGACAAAGAGTAGAAGGAACTACATGAATAGTATGTAACCAAGGTCTACCTAGAAGAAGGTTGTAATTGAGAGGTCCAGACATAACATGATGTAGACACGAAAAATTGGCAAAGGCTTAAATCAATCAGAAAGGTGCATCAAGTCATCAAAATAGCACGAAAAATCAATAAATGGAACAAAGGCAATTCAAATCAAAGGAAAATTCAATTAAATGATTAAATGATTAAATAAAGCTTGAAAAGGGGAAAAACACTAAGAAATTGATTAAATTCAATTAATGACATAGTTGTTGAAAGCAAAAATCAAAATGAACCTCTTACCCTTCATGGCTAAATTTAATTACTTTAATTAATTAATAAATCATGAATTTCCCTCAACAAAGGAAAAAGGAGACAAAATAGACACAAATCACTCACTTTTGTTGAAATGGTCCAGCCTTTTGAAACCATTTAAATGTTTGTCCCCCAATTTAGGGACAAAGCAAAGCCAATTGACCTTACTCAAGCATTACCATGGTTATCTCACTCTACCCCCTACCCTTGGGAAAATATTATAAATAGAAGGCATTTTGAGGCATTATTCATCCACTCCATATCTTTGAATTACAGCAAAGCTCTTGCAATTTGCATCCACATCACTCACTTAGCATTTTCATTGATAATTAGCTTCAATTGTTGATCATTTTAGAGATTTCTTATCAAATAGAGCTATAATTTGATAATTAGATCTAGTTTGCATATCATTCTTAGTTCAATTCTCATAATTAGAGTGTCACTAGTGAGGATTTGCAGCTGAGAGCCTCACTTACTACTTCAATTTAGAGAACCATGAGATATTTAGATTAATTTGTGCATTATTTAGATTAGTTTGCTTTGAATATTGTAAATTCTCTTTAAATCTTGTTATTTCATGAAGGTGTAAATCACTCACCCACAAATGGCACCCACCGTGGGGCCCTAGGCCTCAAATTTATCATAATTTCCACCTTATTTGCAAAATTTAAGCTAGAATTACATGATTTTGCTCACTGTTTGCAGGTTACAGAAAAGAAATCACACCTGCCGGTAAAGAAATCATGCCTAAAGCAAAGAGATGTCGCTCGCAGAAATTAAAATGTCGCCTGGAGTCTGAATGATCACGCTTTTCAGCCTACAGAATCACACTTCTGGTGAAAGAAATCACGCCTGCAGAAATCAAATTCTCGCATCACGGACAAGCAGCTGATGCCTTTGGTCATTTAGATGTCACCTGGATAGAATTAAAAGCCGCGGTCGAGGAATAAGTTTACGCCTGGTGTAAAGGGAGTTTCCTGCCTTTCGCATTTAATTTCTCGCTTTGAGTATTTTAAATGTCGCTTTGGATTAATTAAATGTCGCTTCTCTGAATTAATTTGTCGCTTCTTGTAAAGAGTTCACGCGTTATTTTAATTTGATATCGCACTTGATTACTTTAATCTTGCTTGAGCCCCTTTTGGTGACACTCGCGGTTAAAGTAATTACGTCTTTATTAAATTAGATCTCGCATTTAGCATGGACAATGTCGCCTAGTTTAGCATTTATATTGTATCAGAGTAATGACTGTTGTCGCGTGTATTAAATATTTCACGCGTTTGCAAAATTTAATATCGCACTTGTCTATTTTAATCTCGCTTGAGCCCCTTTTGGTGACGCTCACGGTTAAAGTAGTCACGTCTTTGTTAAATTTTATCTCGCCTATAGTCTGGATGATGTCGCCTGACTGTATTTTCTCTATTTTGTCAAAAATGTTAAAATGATGACTGTATGCTAACTTCACTGTCATTTTTTTGTCTCAGGAGCATGGTCTGTCATAAGAAAGTGCAAAAAATAGAGATAAGGCATAACTTAGAGGAGAAATTGATCTCTAAAAGGATAAGGAAAGAAAACCGGGTACATTCTACCTTTGTTCTCAACAATGATTTAGAGAAAGAAGTAGAATTATATGCTAAATACATTGCTGTTGTAGATGCTTACAAACGAAAATATGTCTCATTAAATTGGGAGTTTAGTCCTTAAGTTTGTAAGAATTTTGCAAATATTTTGGTAAAAAGAATCAAAAGCATAATCAATTATATCATTTTTAGCTTTGATTTTGGTTTCCCCTCACTTTGTTTGTATTGTGCTGACTAACTTGTTGGTGGAGGGAATGTTTTGCTAAGGTAAGAGAAGGATTTGGAGAGAAAATGAAAAATCTACTACTTAAAAATGCGCCTAGCCTTTGCTAGCATCGTTTGAGGTATTTTTCTCATCAAGCTTGCACATTCCCTTAGCTTGTGGCATTTCAAAGTTCAAAACATAGTTTAATCATAAAAGGAAAAGAACAAACATTTCAATTCTAAGAACCCCTTTGTCACGGGGTTGAAAAAGAACCAAATTGATTGTGAGTGTCTGGGATAAGGGAAAAGCAATAGGGATATGCTCTTCACTCTTTGAGTGAATCAAATTCCCAAACTTGCTCTACCAAATCCACTTTTCATGCTTTCAAATGAACATGTTTAAAACTTAGTGGGCTCACCTCTCGAGATTGCCTTAGAAGGGCCGGTGAGAGGGACAACCCAAAGTGGGATACACTTGCCTTTGCCTTGAGAATCTGACCCACTATAAAATGAAACGTGGGTATCCTTAATGGGGTACACGACAAAAAGGATTTTAGCTCTTTCGAACTTCCTCTAGTAGTCCTAACGGATTGCACAAAATCATGCTTTTGTGCATGTGGGAAGCCCCTTAACATATTTGGGGGATGAAAAGCTAAGATCTCTTTTGAACGGAAAACTTACTACATAACGGTAAAATAGCAAAACTAGCTATTAGAGCCATGTTTACGAACCAATTATGTGCTAGGTAGATTGTGTGGAAGCTATTCTTGTGTTTAAACCTGTGAAAATGTTAAAAAATATACACATTAGAGCATTCTAGGGATATGGTACCCAATTGATGTGTGTGTTGAGATTATTTTTATTTTCAAACAAGATATTCCAAAGTTATTGATCAAAACACCATTAAAATTTTTAACCATTTAAAATTGATCAAAAACTTTTACCTTATTCCAAAAATAGCTTATCAAGAGAAGAAAGTCAACATACCCTTAAAGTTTGTTCATGCCTGTTATTACAAGGTCACTCTCTATAAGGAAAGCATTACAAACAGACGGGACCTACAATGGAGAAGAGCTCCCATTTCCAAAGAACACTTTCATTACTTCACGAGTGACTGAAAAACCCGCTAAGGCAAAGGACATTAACAAGATGTTTAGCGGTACCCTAGGAAATATCGATCCCAACAACCAAGGGAACAATATGAATGGGGGTATAGATCCTAACAACAATCAAGGGAACAACATGAATGGGGGTATGGATCTTAACAACAATCAAGGAAATTCTAATAATGGAGGAAGAGATCCTAATTCTCAAGAGGCAAATTCACAAGGCAACAACTTATTTCCTCCTCATAATACAAACTTACCCCCAACTGCGGAAGAAGCCACGGTTGAAAGAGCGTTAGAGGCAAGACAATGTCCTTATTTCATAGAACTAATGAAAAAGACCATGCTTATGGATAAAGAAAAACACTTCATGGACTTAATACAAATGGGGGTAAAGCTACCTAAAGATTTTGACATAGAGCAATTAAAGCCCAAGGAAATAGAAGACCCTATGGAAGTAATAAGGGAACAATTCAAGGCATTACAAATGGAAATTGACAGTTTGAAACAAAACGGGGCTCCTAAGCCTTTCTCTATTGAAACATTATGTCCTTTTCCATTCGATAAGAGTTTGGTCATGGTGCCTTTTCCCATTAATGTAACATTTCCTAAATATGAGAGGTATGAAGGAACATCTGACCCACATGATCATCTTCGGGGGTTTTGTGCATTGAGTCTTGAATTCATGCATGAATCAACCTATTTAATGAGACTATTCCCAAGAAGCTTGGGAGGAACGGCCATGGATTGGTTTTCAAAACTACCATCCGGCATAAAATCCTTTGAAGAGTTAGCATCTAAATTCGTGACTCATTACTCTTATAACATCAAACATGAGGTCACAATGATAATGTTATGTAACATGAAGCAACAAGATGGAGAAGCCTTCCTCACATTCTTGCAAAGATGGAGGACTGCATTTGCTAGATATCCAAGAAGTGTACCTGAGAAAGAAAAAATGGATATCTTTATTAACGGTTTAAGAAGTGAGCTGAATTATAGACTAAGGATGCAATGTCCCAAAACCTTCCAAGATTTGATTGATAATGGAATTACAACAGAAGAAGTGTTGATTAAGAGTGGAGAGTTGAAATTGTACAAGGAAAATAAGAATAACTCTAACTCCAACAACAATAATACCAACAATAACAACAATCCAAATAAAAGTTGGTACAACAACAATAGCCGTTATGCTGCAAAGAATAACAACAAAGGCATTGTTAATGATGGTGTAGTGGAATCCAGCAACTTGAAGGTGATTCCATTTGCCCTTACAAAGACACCAAATCAAGTGAATAATGCTAATCAAGCATATAATGCACCTTCCAACAACAACAACAATGCCAACAAGAATAATCAAGGAAACAAGGATCAAAATAGCAAGTATGATAAGTATTTGAAGCCCACTCCTGCAAGAAACTTTACACCCTTGGGAGAGTCACTTGAAACTGCATTAAAGGCTCTCATAGCTAACAATGTTATTACATTACCCGCTATTAAGCCTTATGAACCAGACCACAAGCCAGGTTGGTGGGATGCTAAGCATCATTGTGAATATCATAGGATTCGGGGGCACACTACAAATGAATGTCTACAATTAAATAATGTGGTGCAAGACTTGATAGATAATAACATAATCACTGTTGATGGACCCCAAAATAATGAAGATCATACGGCCTTCAAACAACCTTTTTACAAACATGATAAAGGTGAGTCATCAAATGGCAAGAAACAAAGTGCCAATAATCTCAACTTTGCACCATCATATGATCATATTGTTAATGCTATCATCATTAATGAACAACCTCAAAAGGAAGCAACTAATGTCATTACAAGAGGGCAGAATTCTAGAATGACTTTACAAGGGATAGTCCCTCAAAACACCAATATCCCACCATCCAACATTGTGGTCAAACAACCTCCTATAGCAGCAAGGCCTTATAGTTTGGTGGACCAATTGCAACGTACTCCAGCACAAATCTCAATCTTAGAGTTATTGAAGTTGTCACCAAATCATAAAGAGATTTTGAAAAAATCTTTGGAAGAGACACATGTTTCTACTATCTTAGGGGAAGAAAAATTTCAAAATATGGTAGGACATCTTGTGGCTCCTCATTGTCTTTCATTTTCCGATCAAGATGACATGTCTATAACTCATCCTCAAAATATGCCATTACATATAGAGGTTTTGATCGAAAGGCATAGAGTCAAAAGAGCCCTTATTGATGGAGGGGCTGGCCTTAACATATGCACATTGAGTCTTGTAAAATCCCTAGGTCTATCCGAGTCTTGCATTGACCCTACAAAGAAAATCACCATAAAAGCTTATGATGAAGCTGAAAGAGCTTCTAAAGGCATGATTGTGTTGCCCATCCAAGTGGGACCAGTCAAGAAGGAAACCAAATGTCAAGTGTTGGACATGAAATTAACCTATAACATCTTATTGGGAAGACCATGGATTCATAAGATGCAAGCTGTCCCATCCACATATCACCAATGCATCAAGTTCCCATACATGGGTGAAGAAATCACAGTTGGAGGAGACTCAAATCCATTTCAATATTGTAATGCACTCAAACCCTTGCATGAATTATACATTCCACATAATCATGAGGGAGTTGTTCCAAGAATCACCAATGAAGATGCACAAAATCCTCTTCAAGCTAGCTCAACTACATCAACTAAGGGCAAGGAAAAAGTGAGCTACGAGGGTCCAAATGTGATGGAAAGTCCATATGTGGCACCTAAATTGGAAACAGTGATCTAAAAACCTACTAAAGAGGAAAAAGAACAAGCTAAAGCAGCTCATTAGAAATACATGAGTGAGATGATGAACAAATTTGAAAAACAATGCAAGATTAGTTCAAAAGGGGTAGGAGAATATTCAGTTTCTCTATTTGACATGCCCATGTCTCCCAAATCACATGGAAAACCCTCAAAAGAACATCTTCCACATAAGTATAATTCTTATTTTGTGAGGGAAGATAGCAAAGCAACATGGGATAAGGAAGAGGATGATGTCCTCCAATGGCTTTATCATGGTGAGGATGGTACCTTAGACACTCCCATGGAAAGAATTCAGCATGTCAATATACAAACAGAACAATATGGGAAAGGATTTGATATTATGCAAAAGATGGGATACAAAGGAAGAGGACCCCTAGGCCAAAGAAATAGAGGATTATTAGAACCTATTGAACCTATTTGGAGGGCAAGTCATGAAAAATCCGGAGTAGGTTTTCAATATAAGGGAGAAAGTTCAAGTCCAATGCATGATTTTCATCCTCAAATAAATGCATTAGAATCCAAAGGAGATAGTGATGACTCTAGGGATTATGAATGGGATACTTTATCAGATGAGTCATGTCAAGATAAAGAAGTCATTGCTATCCATACTTATGCAAAAATCCCAAAACAAGATGCTCCAATTAATGAAGAATCTCCTATTCAAAGGCCTAATATAGAACAAGCATCTAGTAGTGGAGCATGGATAGAAACATTTTGGACACCTTCAGAGGAGGGAAATTCAAACGTTAGTTTTAACCCACTTGTGGCTTTTCCCACATTGTTTCCCGTAGAGGTCGACGAGGATTCAAGCGAAGGGGACTTTGACCCTGCTTCCATGGATCATCTTGAGGAAGCTCACATCATAGATCTAAACGATACAATGTATGAACCCTCAAATGAAGTCATGTCCATAAATCCTATTGATGATACCTTACCCAATCACTCCTTAATTTTGATACATCCAGACCTCATTGATTGGGATCAAACTGAACCACATGACTTACTTTACTTCCCAAATGACCAAGCAACAAACCAATACCTCAATGCGGTTGAACCCTCTTTCACCAACGAACTCAATATGGACATGATGACAACAGCAAGGGTCCAATCTCTTAGTCAAAAAAAGAAAAAAAAAAAAAAATGAAAAAATGAGAAGTTCTATTGGTGAAAACCCAACTGTGGCACCATTAGAACCAAAAATAATGAAAATAAAAGATGTTTCTTTTGGTGAAAACCCAACTGTGGCACCATTAGAAGAGAGATTGGACACTTTGCCTGAACATGAAGAAGAACAGTCATCTATTCTTATAGAACCAATAGAAAAAGTTAACATTGGTACAGAACTAGGGCCAAAGGTTGTACACTTGGCTGCATCACTTACATCTCTTGAAAGAGAGGACTTTATCAAATTCTTCCAAGAGAAACAAGTAAATTTTGCATGGTCATATGCCGATATGCCTGGATTGGATCCTGATTTCATAATGCATCATCTGAATGTTAGACCTGGAGTTAAACCTGTGAAGCAAAAACTAAGGAAAATGCACCCACATGTGGCTCTCTTAGTCAAGGCAGAATTGGAAAAATTGTTAAAGGTGGGATTCATAAGAACAATAGCATATGCTGATTGGATCTCTAACATTGTGCCGGTTACTAAGCATGATAAATCTATCCGTGTGTGTACGGATTTCAGAGATTTAAACCTTGCATGTCCCAAAGATGACTTCCCATTGCCAAGCATTGATACCATAGTGGATTTGACAGCAGGTCACGCAATGTACTCATTAATGGATGGATTTAGTGGCTACAACCAAATCAAGATTGCTCCCGAAGACCAAGAAAAGACAACATTTACTTGCCCTTGGGGTACTTTTTGTTGGAATGTCATGCCCTTCGGTTTAAAAAATGCTGGAGCTACATATCAAAGGGCCATGACAACTATTTTCCAAGACATGATGCACACTTTCTTAGAAGATTATGTGGACGACATTCTAGCAAAATCCCACAATAGAGAAGAGCATTTACAAATCCTAAGAAAAATATTCATTCAGTTAGAACAATTCAAAGTTAGATTAAACCCAAAGAAGTGTGCCTTTGGTGTCCAATCTGACAAGTTATTGGGTTATATAGTGTCAGCAAAAGGCATTGAAGTTGATCCTGAAAAAGTACAAGCCATTTTAGAAATGGAGATTCCAAGAAATATTAGCCAAATGAGGTCACTACAAGGAAAGATTCAATCAATAAGGAGATTTATCTCTCAATTAGCAGAAAAGTGTCACTCCTTCACCAGATTGTTACACAAGGACACTACATTTATGTGGGATGAAGAATGTGATAAGGCCTTCGCTACTTTGAAGACTTATTTGATAAACCCACCTATTCTTATGTCACCTATCAAGGGTAAAGAACTGTTGTTATACATATCAGCCACAGAAGGGTCTCTAGGCATATTGTTGGCACAAGAAGATGAGCAAGGAAAAGAAAGGGCAATCTACTATCTTAGTAGAACCTTAATAAAATATGAACTCAATTATTCATTCATGGAAAGAGCATGTCTAGCAGTGGTTTTTGCATCTCAGAAACTAAGACATTATATGTTGATGCATAAGATCAAATTAATTGCCAAGATTGATCCTCTCAAATACTTGCTAAGTAAAACTGCCTTAACAGGTAGAATAGCAAAATGGGTCATGATCCTAAGTGAATTCGACATTGAATATGTTGATAGAAGAGAAATTAAAGGACAAGTGATAGCAGATCACTTAGCAGATAACCCAATGGAGTCTACACAAACCATGCAAATTGAATTTCCAGATGCAGAAATTGTCAACATAGAAGCAAAGACATGGAAATTATATTTTGATGGATCTTACACACAAGGAGGTTCTGGAGCAGGTATATTATTGGTTACCCCTCAAGGGTACACCATTCCAAAGTCCTATAAACTCTTATTTCCATGCACCAATAACATAGCGGAATATGAGGCATTAGTCATTGGCATCAAAATGGCTTTAGAATGGAATATTGTAGAATTACAAGTGTATGGAGATTCCCAACTCATAATCAATCAGGTTAATAATGAATACAATACCAAAGATATAACATTGATGAAATATAAAACCTTGATTGATGGATGGAAGAAGTACTTTGCTTTGATCACATTTGAACAGATTCCAAGAGAAAAGAATAGAGCAGCAGATGCCATGGCTACCTTGGCTTCATTGTTACAAAAACCAGATCAAAATGAGAAGTATGAGTTCTTGGTGGAAGAGTTGGTAAAACCGGCATTCAACCTTCCTGACACCCAAATTGTTGCTCTTTTACATGGACATGACTCTCCTTGGTATGGACCCATCTATACTTACCTTAAAGACCAAGCACTCCCCATAAACCAAACTCGTGCCCAAATATGTAACTTCATATGCCAAGCCGCTCATTACCTAATCCTTTCAGACACATTGTATCGTAAGGGTCTTGATGGGACGTTACTTAGATGTCTAGAGGAAGAAGAGTCTAAGTTAGCTTTACGCGAGGTCCACGAAGGCATTTGCGGGTCACACTCAAGCGGTCTTAATCTAGCTAAGAAAGTCCTTCGTTTAGGGTACTTTTGGACAACATTAGAAAATGATGCTTGTCAATTTGTGAAGACATGCATCAAATGTCAATATCATGGTAATATGATACATGCACCGGCTCAAGAATTACACCCATTCATTACACCATGGCCTTTTTATCAATGGGGTTTTGACTTGATTGGAATCATATATCCTCCATCTTCAAACGGACACAAGTATATCATCACAGCAACAGAATACTTTACCAAATGGGTGGAAGCAGTTCCATTAACAACAGCAACTGGCAAACAAATTTCAATGTTCATTTTGAACCACATAATTTGTCACTATGGTATTCTACATGCCATTATCACGGATAATGGGAAACGATTCAAAAATTAGGATATTGATGAACTTTACATGACATTTCACATTACACATCATTCGTCATCCATTTATTATCCACAAGGCAATGGACAAGCTGAAGCAACGAACAAAAATATCCTAAAAATATTAAAAAGATCAGTTAACAAATCAGGAAGAGATTGGCACGTGCAAATAAATCCCGCACTATGGGCTTATAGAACTAGTATCAGAACACCTACAGGAGCCACCCCATTCTCTTTAGTCTATGGAACTGAAGTAGTTCTACCATTAGAAGTTGAAATTCCATCTCTACGGGTTTCATTAAGAGGATTGATCACTGATGAGGATTATAGGATTGCCAGACTACAACAATTGGAATTGTTAGAGGAACACCAGACTCAAGCTTATGAGCATTTAAAAGTTTATCAAAACAGGATTGCACACAATTACAACAAACACATCAAACCAAGAACTTTTCAAGTAGGAGACTTGGTACTAAGAGAAAATCCCAAAAATCAAGCTGAAAGGGAAAAGAAAGGAAAGTGGGAAGCTAATTGGATAGGCCCATTTGTGATAGTGTCATCCTTTGGAACTGGAACATATAAGTTATCAGATTGTAATGGTGAAGAATTACAAGAACCCATAAATAGCATCCATTTGAAAAGATTCTACACCTAAAGCAGATGAAAGAGTATAAAGAGTATCAGATGAGAGAGCATCATAATTATTGTACATAATTGAAAAGGGATCTTGAAAATACCAAAAACATTTGAAAATGGAAAATCCAAAAACATTGGAAAAGAAGAAAGATAAAAAACAGTGGAAAATTGAGCCTGAAGAAAGCAAAAACATTTGAAAAACTATCTCTTGGTGAAAACCTAGCAAATAGGTGCCAAGGTGATAAAGAAAAAATACAAAAAAAGAAAAATACAAAAAATACAAAAAAAGAAAAAAAGAAAAATACAAAAAAAATGAAAAAGAGAAAAAGTGCCTTGGTGAAAACCTAGCAAATAGGCGCCTCGGTAGAAAAAAAAAAAGAGAGCACCCAAAGGTGAAAACTTGGCAACAAGCACTTTTGGTTCCCTTAAGTCATTTCTTTCCTAGCCACATGTGTACATAATGCATCTCATCATCTCATTTGTCTGAACCTTCATTGCATCCATCATTTGTACATAGTCATAATAACATTTTGTAGCATCATCCTTTGCATTTCCCAAAGTTGTCAAAACTGATACATCAAATACTTGGGGGCAGCATAAACGGATTGGAAAGTGGGTACCTCAAAAAGGATTCAAATGAGCAACATTTAGTCACAAGCAGAAAGGGATCAACATTTTCAAAAGAGAGATCAGATTTTTGTAAACCTTTGATTGATAACCAAGAAGTTGACTACCACAACAAAATCCTTGAGCCTAAATTGACTTATTATTCAGGATTAAAAATCAAACATCATTCCATGATCAAACACTTGGAAATATTTTTTTGAAGATCATATAACAATGCAAAACACTTAGATAGATTCTTTTGAAAAGTTGGTTAAAAATCTGTTTACTTACATTAATTCAATTTGTATCAAGTCTTTTTAGCTAATCAATGATGTTTCGACTAGATTGGCAATGATGGAGACATGATATTTTTCTTGACTATGAAGTGACTGTTTGGAGGAAGATTCATTGCCTTATGAGAATTCATCTAAAGACATGGTCATCAAAGAACGATCGAGGATTATCTTATAAACAATGAGTTAACCTTTGTTTGTTTACGCAAACGGATACCTTGGATATTTAGATTCTTCATATCTAAATGACAAAATCCACTTGCAACATAGAATCCGACAAAATCGGTATTCGTAATCTCATGATTGTGGGTAATCAGTGATAGTCGTATCGACAAGACCGATGGGAAAGCAAAACGGAGGTTACCTTATGAGCAGTAAAAACAAAAGCGATATTCATATCATCATGTCAGTGGGCAGTGGTGATTGTATCGACTTTCCGGTCCCAAATGCTCAATGATGAAAATATATCCTCAAGGCATTTATTTGCTAAAAGCTAGTGACACTTAGCTGCATTCATAAAAGGTTAAATGCATTCTCATGTTAGATTAATTGCACATGCATTTTTTTCCCAAGGGTTTCATTTCGCATCAAAAAGGGGGTACATAACATCATCAACAGGGTTAAATCAGCAAGGACAACATCACTTCAATATCATCTTTTCTACAATAAAAACATGAGATTATACTTTTTGCATTCATTCCATACCATTAATCATTACATAGATATATTATCAAGGAAAAGAAGGAAATAATCATTTACATGTGCATACATACAGATTGCATACATGAGAAATAACATATCAAAACTACATCCATACATGAAGAAAGAAATGCATCCATCTATCTATATCATACATAAGATACGTTGCATCCATAGACACATCCATCCAAAAACAAATGCATTAGATAAACACATATAGCAGCATCTAAAGGAAATCTCATATATCATCAAGTAAAAGTAGGAAAGATCATAAATGTCCTCATATCACACGTCTACTCACAACTCAATGCATCAAGTATAACAATGATATCACAAATCAATTCTATAATCGCCCATCAACAGGGGCATCAATGTCAAATAAGTATCAAAGTACAACTGGAAAGGTGACACCAAGGTCACAAGACTATGGTACAATATCAAGTATTTCAGCATCAGTACACAAATGATCAATAAGAGCACTCATAGCTCAACTCTCGTCACCACTGGGAGGAGGTCCTCGAGGAGGCTGTGGAGGAGGCTGTGATGGAGGCTGCTGAGGTGGTTGAGGAGGCGTCTGACCAACCATAGCAACAAGGAGAGGAACCAATGGAGCCAAACCTGATACTAACTGCTGAATCATAGACGACATCTGTGATACCTCTGTCTGTAATGCTCCCACATCTGCTCGTAGCTGGGTAGTACTAGAACTCTCCCCAACCTCATAGGTACTCTGAGGATCACCTGTATCTATAGGAGCTTTTCCCCGATCATGGGAAAAAGCTGCTGGCATCTGCTGTGCACCTGTATCCTGACCATCCACGGTAGCCTGCTGTAATCCTACTCCCGTATCTTGTCCTGCAACTGGATCCTGTCTAGCAGCCCTCACATGATCCTAATGATCTATCCTCTATCTCTATGCTACTGCAGGACGAGAAGGAGGAGGAGGTGGTGCCTGTACCTGTACATCTCTCACTCATCCTCTGAGTCTAATCACCACCCTACCTCATGGTCTACCTCTGCATCTCCTCCCACCACTGACATCATCACCATCATCATCTCGCCCAGGCACTGGCTCTGCAGGGTCTGTAAATCGAGGCATCAGATGCTCCATCAACCAAGCTAGATACTCTTGCATGACTCCGGCATCTCTGATGTGTAACCTCATATCCCAATCCATATAACCCAGTAGTGATATCTGCTCAATAGCGTCATCATATGAAGGCATGTGACCCCAAGTAGCCCGCTCTGCACTAGAATGAGCATATACTGTAGATCCCTGAGGCATAGGTTGAATCCGCCCAAACTGCCGTAGCACTCTACCTGCCAAGAATCTCTCAAGAACAGAGTCGATCCTGCCAATCATCCATTGAGGAGCAAACATATATGGTAACTCCAAGCTATCCTCTCTCCAATCCTCGACCTTGACATATGGTCTCCAATAGACCTCATCCATGTCATCAATCTGACGCCGCCAATACTCCAAATGACCCAAGTGATGCTGTGTCACCATACCAGTATACTGCCATGCAAAAGGATATCCTAAAGGATGATCTCAATCTGATATAGGACGACTGACTGGTAAGTGCTCCCATATCCATAGCTGCAAAATATGAATCCCAGCAGATAACGAAGCTGATCTCCTGTAAACCACCTCATGAAGATTGTGATAAAGCTGTGCCAGCACACAAGATCCCCAGTCAAAGCGTCGAGGCTGATGTAGCAAACCCTCGATAATCCTGCCCCGTCCCACTGAAAATCTGTGACCTCACCGATCAGGTAATAATACACCACCAATGATAGCACCTAATAACGCTGGTAAAATAGGAAATGAGGCAAACTGAGGCCATAGGATGCAATCATCACCTATAGACGGATCTCTAAATACTCGTCGATAATATGTCCCATCATAGACTGCATCATAATATGTTATCTCTCCATGAGTCGGGATCTGTAGCAATCTATAAACATCCTCAGGTGTAATCGTCATCTCGCCCTATGGTAGCCAAAACATGTTTGTCTCAAAGTGCCAATGCTCTGCGACAGCAGTAATCAAACCTCGGTTCATCTGGAACCGAGGAAGCTCTAATACACATAGTAAACCGCAGCGCCTAATCACTTGCCTCTCGGCATCAGTCAACTGCGCCCTAAGCTCCATCACCCAGTGTGGTACAGTCTGAAGGTACATAATAGGGACATCCTCCTGTTTAATTAAAACAATGGAATCACATAAGTAACTTACTATCATGAAATCAAACAATCAATCATAGTCATCAATTTAAATATACCTATCATACCTACCAATCCTAACTCTAAGCATTGAGGAAGGATGATCCTAGTTTTATGTCTCTAAGCATTTGAGCATAAAATGAATGGATGATTAGATCCATGACCTATCATTCATGATGAAGATTGATTAACCTTATTCTTCGATATTATAGTTACCTATGTCCTAATTCATTGTTGAAATCAAACAAAGGGAACACCCTAACTAAACATTCGATTGAATTCATTGACGTGATCGATATCAATCAAGTTGACGCAATCGAGCAATTAGACATCCTAGAAAAGTCTCAAATAAAAGTTTTTACTTACGTGACTTTTCTTTCTGGCATCATTTCTTTTACCAGAGGTGACATCTCTTTCTCCATACACGTGATTTTATTCATCCGCGTGACTTAATTTCACGGAAGCGGTATAAGATTTTCCGCAGGCGACATTTTATTATTCAAGATTGTCACGCAATACACAATTAAAATGATTAAAACCCTAAGCGATATTAAATTATCCTTAGGCGATAAATGATTTTCTAAATGCATGAGCAAACCTAAGGAAGGCAACATCAAATTTATTGAAGGTGACATTTTAAATTTTCAGGCAAAATTAAAAAGCACGGAGGCGACATTTCTTTTCACAAACGCAGAATCAAAATTTTTAAATGCATTAAATGAGGTCATAAATGCAACTTTAAAAACATGAGGAAAATTTGAATGACATACCGGAGGACCATCGGTCGCTCTCCGACTGAACCGGCGCGCTCTCTCAAACCGATGCTCGCGATGTGGGACCACCATCATGTAAAAAAGGCTAAAATTAGAGCTCAAATCTCAAGAGGGAACAGTGCAAATGAATAGTAAAATGAGGGGTTTTACCCTATTTAAGGTGAAATTGGTCCTAATAAACACTTAAGAATGCACTTTGGACCTATTATAGGACATTTTCATTAATCGAGGCATGAATCAAACTTGATTGTTTCTTTCAAACGGTATCAGAAATCAAAACATATTCCAACTACTCAAAATCGTTCAAATCCAAGAATTAATATGTTTTATTTCTGAGGGGGCATCAGAGTATCAAATGGGCATCACATTAAAAACATTTATTAGTGGGGCATATCAATATTGTATCATATCAGTATCATTATCAATATCATATCAGTTTCATATCAGGAGAAAAATCAATATCAAATCTGCTATCATATCAAACCTATCAACATATCAGCAATCAATCAACCCAGGACCTTTATCAATCAACCCAGGACCTTTATCAGTGAACCCAGGACCTATCATCAAATTAGGACCCATATCATATCAGAGGCATCAGAATCATATCAGCATCATCATCAGAGGCACATCATCATCATCAGGAAGTACATCAATCAGAACAATCAGAGGCATATCAGAACCAGGACCTGAATCAGATCATCATACTAAGGGAATCTTTGAATCGGTGTTCTTCGCACATCGACTCAAAGAGGGGCATTTGTAGACATGAAAAATTGGCAAAGGCTTAAATCAATTAGAAAGGTGCATCAAGTCATCAAAATAGCACGAAAAATCAATAAATGGAACAAAGGCAATTCAAATCAAAGGAAAATTCAATTAAATGATTAAATGATTAAATAAAGCTTGAAAAGGGGAAAAACACTAAGAAATTGATTAAATTCAATTAATGACATAGTTGTTGAAATCAAAAATCAAAATGAACCTCTTACCCTTCATGGCTAAATTTAATTACTTTAATTAATTAATAAATCATGAATTTCCCTCAACAAAGGAAAAAGGAGACAAAATAGACACAAATCACTCACTTTTGTTGAAATGGTCCAGCCTTTTGAAACCATTTAAATGTTTTTCCCCCAATTTAGGGACAAAGCAAAGCCAATTGACCTTACCCAAGCATTACCATGGTTATCTCACTCTACCCCCTACCCTTGGGAAAATCTTATAAATAGAAGGCATTTTGAGGCATTATTCATCCACTCCATATCTTTGAATTGCAGCAAAGCTCTTGCAATTTGCATCCACATCACTCACTTAGCATTTTCATTAATAATTAGCTTCAATTGTTGATCATTTTAGAGATTTCTTATCAAATAGAGCTATAATTTGATAATTAGATCTAGTTTGCATATCATTCTTAGTTCAATTCTCATAATTAGAGTGTCACTAGTGAGGATTTGCAGCTGAGAGCCTCACTTACTACTTCAATTTAGAGAACCATGAGATATTTAGATTAATTTGTGCATTATTTAGATTAGTTTGCTTTGAATATTGTAAATTCTCTTTAAATCTTGTTATTTCATGAAGGTGTAAATCACTCACACACACATGAATAGGTGTATTAAGAATAACTGGACCAACTTTAATAGGTAAGCTAATAATGCCCAAAGTTCTCTTTCCAATATTGTCAAATCCATGAGTAGGGACATTATTAGGTTGAATAGTTGTAAGATCAACCTTAATTTCCTTAAGCATATCCATGCTACAAACATTAAGCCCAGATCCATTGTCAATTAACATTCTATGAATGATACTCTGATTAATAAAAACAACAACCATAAGAGCATCATATTGATTATGCACCTCAATGGAAGGTAAATCATCATTGTTAAACACAATAGGAGGTACAAAAGGCATAGTATGCATGCACTCCAAAAAGGAATTAATGTTCTCTTGATTAGGAGGTGAAGCAGGAAGGGTAGATAAAGCCTTTTGCATTGCCTCATGATATGTTGGAGAAGTTTGAAGCAATTCCCATTAAGATATCTTAGCAGGAGTAGCACATAATTGTTCTACTAATTCATACTCCTTAAAGGTAGAGGGAAACCTAGGAGCTTGAGGAAGCACATGTTGAGAAGGCGGTAAAGAAAATGGAATAGTAGGGTAAGGGTTATTTTGTCTACAATAAGCATGAGAAACATAATCTATGTTATCCAAGAAATCCAAAGGATCTCTAGGTTTACCCTTAATTGTTATTCAAGGACATCATTTCACCATCAACAAAGGTTTAAGATATATCATTTTAGGTTTATCAATGTTGCAAATAGTGGAACATGAAGGTATCCATGCACACACCCTATGGTAAAGGTTAGTTGAAGAGGTTGTGGAGGAGAGTAAAATAGGAATAAGATCAATGGAGATCTCATTCGAACAATTTTTATTCTCACTTCCATGTACCTCATTAAGGGATCTATTCTCTTGTCCAATAAAAGCCTCATCAAAGTATTCAAAACAAAATTCATACGTGTTGAACACAAAGTAACACTACAAGCATGAAAAATGTAAATATTTTTGTATTTTTAAAGGAATTTTGTAATCTTTTTTATATTTTTGAAATATAAATGCAAGAGCATAAAATAAATCTACTTTTATAAGCATGTAAGATCTAACACAAGATGCAAATCTAACACCAAAAAAGAAAGAGTCTTCGTAAACGGGTTCACCAAAATGTAAGATGGAAAAGTATGGAATAGGAAAGGGTTTTTAAAAATGCACCTAATAGAGGCCCTAAACCAACATTCTCCACAACAAATGTAAATTGGTATAATAAGTGATGTAAATATGGAAATGATTATAAAGATTACTGAAATTAAATAAGATGAAATACATACCTCATAATAAAGCTGATCTAGAAATACCTATTTTTTGGTGTCTGTACTGGGTTTTGGGAAATTTTGCAACCAAATTTGGGATGTAGGAAAATAGAGATAGAGAAAACCTAGAAAGCTTTTTATTTTTTGACAAAGGTCAACCTTGACCCAGATACAAGGGTAAGATCTTACCCCAGGGCACAATCTTACCCCTTTATGTCGACCTTGACATGCACTGTTCCGATAGAAAATTTGTTCACAAATCGTGGAAGTTTCTTGAAAAGGGTACTCAGATCTGCTCTGCAACTCCCAAAACAATGACTGTAGATATCTAAAAATAGTGTTTTGGAGTGGCTATATAGGGTTTTTCCTTAGTCAAACCCCCATTTTTGTGATCTCCACCTCCACAAATAGCCGAATTCAATAGAATGTGTGTGTATATTGAATGTGCAATGCCAAGATCTAATCCTCTAGATTAAAAACCCTAGCATGAATTGATATGAGAAATCAATGCATAGATTTAAATATGATAAAGAAAGCATACCAAGCCCCAAATGCTAAAGTGCTCCTACCAAATTCACAATCCATAATTGCTACCCCATGATTGTATCTTTGAATGCTTGAATGTTGAAAATGGTGGATCAAGGAAGAAGGAATATTTCTTGCTCCAAATGAATGTCCACAAAAATTATTGATATCAACAATATCTTGATCTTCTATATCATCCTCTTGCAATATTTCATCATCTCCTCATCATCACTTTCTTTCTTGAAGTTGCTTGATGAATACTTGGTGTAAAATGAAGGCAAAAGAGAGTGCTTATATAGACATTTCAAGGCAAGGCTCCTCGGGCAACGTACGGGCCTATAATTCAAATTTCACCTTAAATTATTATCCAATCACAATAACCAATTAAGGAGGGAAAAGGATTAAATTAATTTTAAATTAAAACCCTTCCATAATAAGATTCGAATGTCCGACATTAATTTTAGGGCCTGCTAGGACTACAATTTGAAAAGGGGGACCAAAACCTGATAGGGGTCAAGGTCAACCTTGACCTTGACCTAGGTCAGGGTTGACCTCGACCCTGACTCAAAGGTTCAGGCCTAGTCAACTTTGAAAATAGGAAATGGTGAGCAAATAAGGAAGAGTGCCGAAAAAGGGCACAAAGACCTAGAATGAATGTGATGAGGACTAGGAGGACCAATACCTAGATCCTACCTAGAAAATAAAGCCATAGTGAAGGGAGATCAAGGATAATCCTCAGGATCCTAACCCTAATTTCACCTAGAAATGATGAACCAAGTGCAAATGCATCCTAAATGCAAATCTATCATGAAAAATGCACTAAATGAGGGTGCTAAACCTACCAAGATGGAAGTGCTTCCATTATAAGATGGTACACCAACATTTATATTAATTTATTTCATCCAAAGCCAATCTATATGATAGGGATCTGTACTTGGTTATTCAACAATGCAATCAAAATAATAGAAAACTTAATAGAAAAATAAAAACCATTCTAGAATATGCAATATTTCTTAGTTCTAATTATCAAACAAATTCTTACTAGGTGAACTATAGTTATACATCAAGAAAAGAGCTTTTACATCCAATTTCACTACAATTTAACAAGATTAATTTCCATTTCATGTATCATAGAAGGGACTCTAAAATAAATTTATTGTAAAAAGGGAAAAAAAATTGTTTCATTTTCATTGAGTTAATATGTGACCTGTAAAAGAATTACTTTAAGTTAACTCGATATTTAAGTCCTAACAAGAGAAAAGTACAAATTTTTTTTCTTTTTGACTTACTTTTAAGTTAACTCGGTATTTAAGTCCTAACAGGTTCGCTTACAATATTATTCCTTTAAAAACACATTTCATAGTGCATTAAGATTTAACATATAAGCTAAAAATAGAATTCCTTTGATCCATTTAACTACATAAGAGAAAGTAGATAGAGACAAGTGTACTAAAAAAAATCTTTCTTTCTTTTTTAGCATGACATGTAACATTAACACATTTAAGTTCATACTAGACTTCAACAATTACACTTTCCATATTCATACCTATAATTTGCTTCTAACAATAATAACACATATTGATTTCCTTTCCCATAATTTGCCTAGAGATACCCTTCCCAATTACATGAATGCTTACAATATATCTTTTATAATACAAGGTCTTATAGGCTTACATGAATATGAATAACACTTTACAATACCTTTCCAATTTTCTTCACAAGATACAATATGCAAAATAGGGAGAATTTCTTCAACAGCTTCAGATGCTCCATGACTAGCACAGACACAAAAAAATACCTCGAAAAGAATCATCACCCAACCTCGTGGATCCACAAAGGTCCACTCCCCCATACTAGGAGATATATCGAGTGTTCATACAGGGAAACTAGGGTAGTTTAAGATTAAGGGAAAACCACCAAAACCAGAAACAAGAAGAAACAAAGAAACAAAAAAAAAAGTGCAAGAGAGGAGTTCCCTAGGATGTTGACTAGGTGAGTGTCATCGTATAGTCCTATGTGTAGGGATCCTTCCTAGAAGTCATGTACCCTGGTGCCCTATGCAGCCTGCCCTAGTAGCTACAATGACCCCGGTACTCCAACATGACCTATCTTGTCCATTATCATTTTTTTAAAAATCTTTTTAAAATTTTATTAAATCCCTTACCCATTCACATTCAATTTTTAAATTATATTAGGTTTTCTTTTCCAAGCTCACCCAAAGGTTATCCTTCTAACCTCCTTGGCCAGATCCTATGGTGAGCCACTCACCTAGAGTTCCTAGGAACCTTACTCAACAAAATAGGCTATATAGGGTTTATAACTTCTCATAGACATCCCTCCCTTAGGGTTTCTTTTAGTGTTTTCTTGGGGCCCATAGCACCAAGAAAAACCCTAACCCTTAAGACAAAAGATGACATACAACAAAAGTAGACCTATCATAATGATTCTAAATATAAAAGCATAAAGGTAAGTGTAGAGGGAGGTACAACTCGTAGACACTCCTACATGATATAGGGTAACACTATATCCTTCCAAAAATTCAATAAAGTTAGAATTAACAAACATCAAAATATACACATAGGACCTAACATCCATATCTATGAATTGTTTAATTATGATATCCAAAAGTAGATTCCTAATTTAACATAAACTAATCTTTATAAAATTTAGGCTTATTAACAGCTTATTACACTTACTTTATTGTTCACTATTAAGTTAAAACTTTAATTAAATTCAAACTTAATATAAACTAAAGTTAACCTCTGAATTTATAACCATACATTATAGTATGATTCTTAATTAAATTCTACATCACCTTTAATTAAATAAAATAATAATAATAAATAGGCTAATTCTAGTTTAATTAAATTTAAAATTTTAAACAATTAAAACTTGAAATAATTTAAATAATTTTTTTTTTTTTTTTTTTTTTTAATCGGTAAAAGGCCTAAGCTAAAGGATTTTATTAATATAAAAGAAAAATGTTACATGGCTCCATTATGTGCGGGCACTGGTAGGAAAGAATGGAGAAGAAAACCTCCAGTCTAGCCTGGGACCAAGGTCTGAAAAAGATATTACAAACAATATTATGAGGGCATACCCTCATTTACATTATTTGCTGAAAGCAAACTTCTATTAACAATTTTGAGCTTCCTGCTATTCTACTCTATAGATATCCTTTTGGTATGATATATCTCTCGGTGAACTGGTATGAGGTATTTGAGATTACTAGTTCCCGTGTGGCAGTTGCCTTGTATACAAAATAACTTTACAAAAAAACTTGACAAGATGACTAAACATTAGCTATCCCATATGGTTAGAAAATCGAAATTGATATATTAGGAAAATTTTAAATCTATGACATTTTAACAGTAGAGAAAGTAGATTTGTCTACTTGAGACCAAGTGCCTTTATACATCCATGTAACACAACCATATTTCTTTCGCTGAAATGATCCTATATCACATTGTCCTACCTTAATGGTCTTTAATTCCTATATCATATGAATCGATTGCAAATAAAGTGCTAAGGGATGCTCACTATAAATGTAAATTGTATAAGTGCTAACTGATTAAAGAAAAAGACCTTTAGAAACTACCAGTACTTAATGCTAAAGAACATAAAAGACCATACCGTTATAGACCATCCACTGTTAAAAGAAAGGGAAAAGTTAAGTGCGCTAATTACTTTAAGAGCCTACCAAGGGGTTGGCTTCAATTAATGATTCTATATCTAGCTATGTCAAGTCTAAAACCAATCTTGAAAACATTATACTGGGAGTGCTACTAAATACTAACATATTGTTCATTACATGTACATTATATTCTTTGACCAGATGCTTCCAACCTTCTATTTAAACCAGGTTTATCTTAGTTGTTGCCTTTATAAAACAAATTTTCCAATCTTAAATTTCACATTACTCATTGCCTACCCTGAGTTTGATTTAGCATTTACCTAAATTAAAGGGGATGTTAAGAGTAAAAAATAGATTAAGGCTACCTGGCTTGTGAGGTTCTGAGCACTTATAAAATAATGACAAAAACTGATAAAAGAGTAGATATTCATCTATTTTGGTTCATGGAGATTAGTGGGTCTTTCTACTTCAATACATAGAAATATTTATTCCTAAGTCCCCATTTGATGGAGATACATCATGTACGCTCTTGAATCATCCCATATTTTATAACTATAGAATGCAATCATAAATCCACTT
This sequence comes from Chamaecyparis obtusa, assembly GCA_027943335.1. Taxonomy (NCBI): domain Eukaryota; kingdom Viridiplantae; phylum Streptophyta; class Pinopsida; order Cupressales; family Cupressaceae; genus Chamaecyparis; species Chamaecyparis obtusa. The sequence goes on from BSBK01004024.1 coordinate 129,813, forward strand.
CATTAATCTATTTCTCTTATTAATATCTGTTACCTTCATCCAGCCAAAGGTCTATTATCTTCTCAGATTCCAGCTCTGCAAGACATACCATATCTATAGTTCCTACTTTATCAATATGCCAATATGTATAGAACCAATCTTCCCTCTCTGGTTTGAGAATTCAAAAATAGTATAGTAAAAAGATTGTGTTTCTCTTCACAGTATCCCTATACTCTATAAATTCTACCTTATCCTTATTGTCCAAGGTGTATGAAGATGGAGGGTAGGGTTCCATGTCATAATCTCTGACAGTAGGATGTCTTTTATAGTGCTACAGGGCTGGGTATAGGTTTCCCAGTAATCTCTTTTTAAAAGTATTTTTATAGAGCCTACATAATGCTTGTTCATCAAAGCCCCATGAGGAGATGGCTGCCACAAAATAGGAGGTGATGTTGGTAAGGTTCCTGGTTCTGTCCTTAGTTTTGATGAAATCCATGCCCAAGATGTGGAAAACCGCTCTGATAATGAGGGGGTTTCTATCTTTCAGCATCTTTTTGACATGTTTAGGCATGATCTTACCCTTGAAAGCCAACTACCCTCTGCTGAAGGTCAGAATAGCTAAATGCTTCATGCTAACCTGCACTAGTGATTATGGAGGGGCATAATGATTTCCACATACAAGGTCTGGAGTATAAATAGAGAAAAATCCTTCCTGTCGGATCTCAAAGGTTATTGGAATACCAAGAGTCTCATACCACTAAAGCTATATCTCCTCAGGGAAGTCGAAGAGAACCATGCACTTGATATTAGATATGCTTCCATTTATACTATATAACATAGTATTATATATCCATGAAATAGTGACCATAGTTTGTAAAATTTGGTTTTGAATACTATAACACTATGTTTTATGAATAAGACTAAGACTAATACTATTATGTATCGGGTCCATATGCTTATATATCTATTAAGGCTTAATATCTGGGTAGTGATCCTGCTAGAATTAAATACTAGCACTTGAGGTTATGTTTTGCTATTATTGGACATGAGACATAGATCCCTTATCAAAATATTGGTTGATTTGGGCTGATTATAGTAGCACAGTCCGTAGTGACCTAACTTCTTGGTTGGTTCAAACCCTGAAGGATCCTAGCCTTGAGATAGGACCAATAAAGATTAACAGGAAAGAAGAAGTTACCTTGAATTGTAGCAGAGCCATATGTATTCTTAATGCTATTCTTTGAAACCATCTTTTCCATATAAAAATAGTATTAGAGTTCCTAAGATAGTTCGAAGTTCTTGAATTCCTAAACTTAATCAAATTTGGCCAAGATATGAGATCCCTCACTGCTACAATATAGATTATATGATAGTTTATTTACTAAGGACAGTATGCTAAGAGCTTTAAGTAGGAAAATAAACTTCTCGTCCTAATCTAGATGCTGCTGAGAAGTAATAAAAAAATTATACCATCAAGAAATGAACAAGCCACTTTTTCATCCACTCATAGATAAATTTACCCCAACTGTACCACCTTAATATTTATCTATGATTTATACCATAAGATTGTGTACATAATCAAAGGAAATAGCAACATATAAACTATAGTAAACATAGTTATTGGTTTGACATAGACTGGTATACTAGGATATATTTACATACTTTTGGATAGAGACTGATGTAACGTGTTATATTTACATAGCTAGCAGAAAATACTACAGACCGCAAAAGTTGACTAGAGGTACTATCGATCAAGTAGCTCCATTTTTTTGGATTGCACCGCATTCCCAGATACTCTCATTTTTCATCATCACAACAATGCATTCAACATCGATTGTTTCCTTCTTTGAGTGTCGAGTACACCTTGTAACCTTCGAGGCCATGATATGAAGGTTCACTGACTCAACTTGGTCTATGTCTTTTGGGATGTTAAATCCCTCATTCTACTAGTAGTTAAGGAGCCATTTCATGTCCATTTCCTTAGACAAGATCTCCTTATAGAGAAAATCCAAGTTTCTCAGCATCTCTGGCCAATGGGAATCAAACTTACCTTCGTCTTTGAATGTGAGCATAGGTATGCATTGTGATTGGGGGATTTCACCAAGCTTAGCTATCTTTGTATTCATCATGGTCTCTGGGTATGGGATTGTAAGCTGGTTGTCCACATAGTTCACCATTTTTTCCAAACCCCCAAGGTGATCTTCAATGAAGATTTCTCTAGCTATTTGTATAATGTCTTCTTTTCCCTTTCCTGCGAAGATTGAGATTGCAATGAATTGACCTATAATCTCTCCATTGGTTTGAAATGTGTACTCATTGTCAAAATGTTGATCACCCAAAGTCTTCTCTATTGCCCTCCTAGATGAGTCCGGCAAGGGGTTCAAAACCTGGTTCCACCGCTCAGGCATGATGTGTCCTCTGAAAGCCATTGCTCTGTTTCCTTTGGTGGAGAAGGTGAGAAGTCTTGATTCCATGACTTGGGTATTGTTAGAGACTAGGAGAAATATGTTTCAGAAATCTATTTGAGTTGAACTATATATAGGAATGCGAGAGGGATCTGATGGGGGAATTGTTATGAATGGCTAGATGAACCTTAAAAATCATTGTATCCTAAGTTTGTATCAGCTCGATGTGTCAAATGATCGATTCCTTGAATTCTATCATGAGATCTTTCGAGATGATCTTAACAATTTGCCTATGAGTGATTGATCTCCAAAGGGCAGGATTGAAAAGTTTGACTACCCGGTTCCCTTTAGTATATATTAATGATTGTCAATAAGTATGTAACTTTTGGATTTTCATATTCCTGAGTAATCAATCTCTATCATTGATTAGGGGTAAATATGATAAATGTATATTACTAATAGCATCATTAAAGGCCCACGAATAGAATGATATTAAAGCTATATGTGTCTTCTGATGAGGCTAAATAGGGAAAGAGAATTATTAGCAGAAATGTACAAAGGTCAAGCAATCTTGACTCCATGGTTTGGACAAGACCTATAAGCTGATGAAATTAGCACAGGTAAAGATTTAAGTCTGCTAAGGGCTGAAATGTAGAGGATAATCAGAATGATCTATTCAATCAGTAACTGTCATGATTATCCTTTTGTACTTTCATACATCTTTTTTTCTACCCCCAACATTCTATCAAAACATAATTACCCTTTAAAAGGAGTATGTTTCAAGATAAGTAAGGATAGTCGGTTATGATTTAAAAACTATATAATCTACCTATACACATCTAAAGAAGAAGCCTAGGTGACCAACCTGCAACAAAACTATAAGGATGATCATAATATCTTCCTATGGATGCTAATGAGCATGTGATAAGACTCATAGCAAATCAGAACCAGGCTGGTAACATCCTTTTGAGAGTAGTTCAAGCTGTAGTGATCTAGAGTATAACTTTCATGATTTAGATTTAATTTTGCCTACTTTGAAGCTATCCAGAAATGAGATTGATGGAAAATAGAGTAAAGATTACTTGATTGTCTCCATATCCTTTGAGAAATTTCAGACCTCCTTTTAAGTGGAGACTTCCTACATGATTCCTCAATTCATCATTAATAGACGTCCACAATTAGAAATCCTAATAATGGAATAAGGCATTATCTAGTAATTCCAGGGGTTAATGATTACTGTAGAGGTTTGTCATCATTGGAAGATAACTCTAAGTATTATGAGCCCCTGCTATATAAATGAGAGATCCCAATGGGATATCCCTTAAAGGAGCAATATTGAATATGATAATAATTTAGGAATTAAGAATATGATTCTATCGTCGTCCTAAAAGAGGATAAGGATTCTAATAATGGTAAGAGATGTATTGAAATTAAAACCAAGATATGCTTGCTTGAAATAATCCATATGAAACCTAGTATAATAGGAGACAGATGAGGTGTGATAAAGATTTCAATAATCTTGTCTCTAGATTATAGTCTGGAATCAAAAGACAAGAATGTAATATAATAGCCTACTACTGTTAGACGGGACCTACTACCAGATAAATAATTATGAAATTATCCTTTCAGAATAAGGCCATTCTACCATGGTATGGGCCATGATAGATTGAGATAGTAAGAATATGAGGAGACTATAAGTACATGTGAAGATGACATGTTATAAGGTGAAGTTTAAGTTTTAGGTAGCAGTCATTAATTTACTTAATTTATATGCTCAAAGTCATCTTGAATACATAATTCTATTTATCTAAGAGGTATTCTCTTCTATGAAACATTAGTTTTTTAATTAAAGCTTACATGCTTTCATTCTAAGCATCATCAGTCTACAGAGTTTCTAATTAGTACTTTCAAAAAATAACAAAAGATAAATGCTAAGGTATTAGATGGATATCTTTTTAAAAGAAAACAAGTTGATGGGTAATAGATTAAGGGGGGGGATATAGAATCACTTCCTTCTATACCATTTTACCATTGGCTCCCTAGTTTGCAAGCTGATCTGCAACTGAATTACCTTCTTTATAGTCATGTCTAATATAGGTATATTATCCTAAACTTTGATAAACTAAGAGGTATTCACGCTTATGATACAATAATTATAGTTAACGTTAAAGGGCATCCACTCCAAACACAGCTACATTATGTAATATTTAATCAGTACCTATAGATAACAGGCAGATGAAGTATACTAAGGTACTAGGAGACTATCTTTCAAAAAAGTCATATTTAAGAATGATAAGCTTAAGGGGAGGGGATAAAGACTCACTTATATTAGCGTACTTATTCCTATATTATTTCACCATTTTCTCCCTAGTTAGCAAGCTGATCCACAACTATATTACCTTCTCTATACACGTGCCTAATTTCATATTGAGGTATAGTATCTAAGATTGTACTAATATCTTCAATTCTCAAGTTAAGTTTCCAATTTGAAGTTTTTCTAGTTCTAATTGCATTGATAATTATTTGAGATTCATCTTCAATAACTAGTTTGGAGATACCAAGTTGTTTACATAATTTAAGTCCTTTTAAGGCTGCCTTGCATTTTGCCATATTGTTAGTTGTGGGTTTGATGGGTCGGGCATATTTGGAAATTATTTCCTTATTCCAATTGTGAATAACCCCACCAATACCTGCTATACCTGGATTGCCCCAGGAGACTCCATCAAAATTTAGTTTATACCACCCTTCACTAGGAGGTGTCCATTTACACATACTTCTATCTGATTTTGATTTGGTTCCTCCCCTACCATATAAGGGTGGTGTTGGGCTCAAAAATGAGGAAGGCATTTTTGGGTCCCCTATGTGAATTTTTGCAATGAAGTGCTCTTTTTGCTTTGGAAGGTCAGTTTGATGATGTTGCTTTGAGTGGTCCTGATTTTGGGCCAATTTGAAATCAAGTGATATGAGCCTTTAAATGCTTGGAACACTCTTCATTTAGCACATTCAGTGGTTTGCAACTTTCAGTTTTCAGTTTGAGTTGATTTGGTAAGTACCCATTTTGAGGGATTCACTTAAAGTTGCAGTTTGCCACTTTGAGCTTTTCTTGTTGGGAGCCTTGTTTGGAGGCCTGTATCTTTTACCCAGGGATTGATCCATGCAAACTGATTATTGATCTGTGATCTATGGTGAAAATGGTTCATGTGTTCCAAGTTTCAAGTTATTACGAATCTATTTGATCACTTTTCAAGGGCCATTCTGTAGGCAATTTCTACTGATTGCATTGCTGAATAGTGTAACTGGTTGTCAGGACACTATTTTGCATGCTTGTAACTTTCTCCCAGTTGCACTCCTGATCAGATGGTTTTCTCCATTGCATTGTAGGCATGAAGTACTTCTTATGCTCTGATTTTGACCCTTGTACCAATCCGTTTGGTGGGTTTTCAAAGGTGTTTCCGTTTGCAACTCTTGCAAGTTGTGTGTTGTGTTCTGCCGATAGTGATTTGTCGCCCTGTTTGACCCCTTATAACTTCTAGCCAGAGAGTCCTGTGACCTTGATTCCTTTTGCATCACGAAGCATGTTACAAACACTTGTCCCAATAGGAGTTTCAACTCTTGATGAATCCATTGGCTATAAGAGCAACGCTATCTCCTGGAGCTATTCACACAAGTCTGCAAGTTTCACTATGTCTTCAAACTAAACACCTGATTTTGACCTCCCGCCATTTTTGGCTCGTTGCACCTATTGATGAAATTCCTTTTGCACTCTGTTGCATTTGTCAGATACTTCATGTGGCCAAAATTTAAGACCTCTGCCAATCCATTTGCCTATTTTTTAAATTCAATCAAAATAATTAAAATATTTGTCGTCAATTGTGTCCTGTCCCACCTCCGTGGATCGTCAACTTCAAATTGTTATATCTTTGTGTCGGGATGTCGAAACTGAGTGCCGTCAGTTGCATTGTTTATGATGAATATTGATCTAACATTGGTTAAAATTTTAAGTTCCCAGGCATCTTTTCATTTTTTGCCAAAATATACGCCTAGTCGGATTTTATCCTGAAGTATTTTAATCGTTTTGCACGATTAAAATTCCTTATGCCCCGGTGGAGGAAAAATCTAAATTTTTGCAGGGTTGAAGGATGAACTACAAATTTCAAGTGTGCAAATTGGCAGGACCCGAAATGGTGTTTTGACTTATTTTCTAGGTCGGTTAAAATTGCCGTTTGCAGTGTTCGAGCAAAGTTTGTCGGTTGATCTAGATTGTGTTTCAAGTGCTTTCGGTTGATGCCCAGTTTGTGAAATTTGTGCCTGAGAATATCATGGGCGAAATTGTATGGGAACGAAATTTTTTTTTTGGCTGGACCCACTTGGGGCCTGACCTGCCTCATTTTTTGAAAGCCATGCCGTCTTCATTTCTTACAATTGAGAGTGATCTTTTTAAAAGGAAGAACACATCAGGGTGCCGTTTCATTATCTATCTCAGATTTCAAGGGTAAATAATGAACTGGCCATAAGAATTTGCTTGAAGAACATTAACACGAGTCTGGATGATTACCAAGGCTTACAATCTGGAGAATTTTCTTTATGAATGCTTTGATGGAGGATTTCTTTTTCTTACATAAAGAAATAAATTTATGATAAGAGATATGATGAAAATATGTGTGAAGTAATCAAGTAAAATGAAATAGGCAAAATTCCATCTCAAAGAAGAAGGATATGGACGAGTTGTTTTGATGGATAGAAGAGGAGGAGTGCACCATACAATGAAGTCTCAGCGCAAATAAAAACATTCCCAGTGTTTGTTCTTTTTGAAGAAACAAGTCTCAGCATTGAAACATGTATTATCCAGCACAAGGCAGAGGGAATCAGCATTTCAGAAAAGTAATGAGAAGAGATCAGTTTTCAAAAACAAAGGACAAATGTCAATGCACATGACCAGTGTTTTTAAAACAAAGGACCAACAAAGCAATGACTAGCATGTTATTTAGACTCTTGGCGCCATAAATAGGGAAGGCCCAGCGTCCAAACAAGCCCAGCACCATTTAAATGATGCCCAACGTCATTTATAGACCCCCAGCACATTGTAAAAACTCCCAGCTTTCATTAAAACGCCCCAACTCTGCTAAAGATGTCCAGGCTTTTGCAAAAACGTCCATCCTCGAATGAAAACGCCCAGCATCAAATCAAAATGTCCAGCAAAGGGAAGAAGGTTTTGCGTAGAGAAATATGAGGAGTTTATTGTTTTTCTCTATGGAGATATGTCCCACATGCGCTGGAGGTTGGAGGTTTTTGGTCTTTATAAGAAAAAAACACACAATAAGCCTTGTAAAGCAATGAAAGAGGAAGGCTTTGTGTCCTCATTCACACGCGCGTGACCCGAGAACAAATGTTGAAAAAAATGGTGGCCCCCACGCACAAGGTATAATATATTTTAATAAAGTGTTGACTATGCAGGTCTGATCATGCCTCGGGATCTGTGCCCATATCGACGGCGGTCGCCAAGGCGCCATGGAGAGTTGCTTGCCGGTTAAGTGTTCGCGGTGCAGCGAGATCGTGCCATGTGGCACTCCGATGACATGACATAAAGATAAGGTTGAATGCCCAGTTGGACCCATAGACAAATAGAAACATGACACTTGGCAAAGAGAGGTGATGTGGTGCTGACGAGGCAGGGTTGGAGTAGTTGGTCGGCCATCTCGGGATGCATGCCGATCGAGCGATTGTCGCTAAGGCATGAAACAAAGTTGCTCACTGGTTACCATGGTGAAATGGAAACAGTGCGACACATGTCTCGAGGTGAGCTGTCAAATAGGCACTTGGTCAAATGGAGGATCCAATCAGAGAATGACATGTGGCAAAGGAATGTGCTTGCAGTCCAGCAAGGTGATGAGGTGTTCTAGCGGACAAATCAGATTGTGCCAAGTGGCATGTGGGCCCGTTTTCAATTTTCAAATGTCTGCATAATGCGAATTTCAAATTTGTAAAAGTCAGATTATAGTTGAATTTCAAATTTTTAAATTAAGCAGTCTTCTGACAAAAATTGGTGCCCAGGGATTATTTTTTGGCCAAGTATATCGATATTATATGTTTCCAAAATCATCTCGAAATGAGCTACGCAGTGGTGGCATTTATTTTTATTTCTGACAAAGTGACTGGGAGCAGTATTGGACTGTCATCTGAGGTCATATTTTGAGCAGGGTTGCAGATATTTTGTAAAGGATCTTTCTGAAGTAAAGTGAGATCAGATTTCCTTCAGATTTTCTGAGATATTTCTGAGAGTTTTAGGGTTGTTTATTGTTGCCCTAAAAGGTGCCCTAGTTGATATTTTTTATCCCTATTTCTATAAAGGGAATTTTGTAATCATTTTTGAGGGGCTGGCTGGAAATTCTTGACACAGGAAGCTGAAAAGCTCAGTGTGTATCTTCAGTCCAGATTGTAACATGTTTTGCAGGTTGTATCAATAAAATGGAAAAAACCTTCAAAGTCTTTTGCATATTGTCTAAGTGCAGTTTTCTGAAATAGTTTGTTATACAAGTGTTAGAATCCTTACACTTAATGCAATTTCAGTTTTCAGATCTCTCCTTCAGTTGTGTTTCTTGGGTTTTGAGTTTTCTGACTCTTTGCACAGGGTTTACTTGTGTATATGTTTTATCTCTCAGCCTTGATCCAGGATCAGGTTAAAAGTCTCTGAGTGAAACATAAATTCATTTAGTTCAGTCAGGAAGGATGTTTGTAAGTAGTGTATGAATCTGGTTTATTGTGTTTATGGCTTGGAATCTAGGTTCTTGTATTCTGTATCTGTTTCAGATATATTGCCCAATGGATAAGGCACTGATCAGAAATTAGTATCTCTTGTACTGGTTCATCTTTGGCATGATTGTTTACATTCTACAAGAAATCAAATCATTAAATCATTACCATTATTTACTTTCATTTACATTTATGTGTTGTCCTACCCAGTGATGGAGGATCAATGAACAATAGGTTGTTGTTTAGTATTCTCTCATTGTTTTTATCTGTTAAAAGATCCAATAAAGAAATAAGGGGCAGAGTTGAAGTTATCAGTTAGAATTACAACTATTGGATCAGGTGTACCCACCTTGGTTTCACAGAGCCAGAAGTAGAAGAGGGAATATCCATCCCTATAGTTGGTCCAGTTGCCTATAGATTGCTCACATTTGGAACTAACCAATCCTTAATATCCATCATAGGCATATTGGCAGCCCTAGTTGGCGTAAGCGTTTTCAAACACCAACAGGTGGGATTGCTAATTTAGGCCATTTGAATCTGATGTTATTATCCCAATTTTTGAAGGAGTTTTCATAATTGATTTTATCTCGAAGTTTACTATTGATTACTTCTATAGTTGAGACTTCTATTTTGTTAACTATTGACTTTCAATCAAGATTTTGATTAGTAAATATCTTTCTATTTCGTTCTTTCTAGATTTCCCACACTATAATAGAAGGGGAGATTGTCCATATATCTTTGTACAAACTATCCTTATAGAGGGAAATCCAAGCTTTAAGGTGATCTACCAAATCGAAGGGCATGGTTGAGTTCCAGTTTAAGCAATCACAAAGCCATTTCTAGCAGTTTTGTGTATAAGTGCAATTTAAGAGCAAGTGATTGACATTTTCTTCTTGACATTCACATAGGGGACATCTTGATGGGCCGTCGAACCCTATCTTTCTAAGTCTATCTGCAGTAAGGATTCTTTTTTGTAATGCTGCCCATAGAAAAATTCCATCCTTTGGAAGGCATGCCTTATTCCAACAAAGATTTAGGGGGATATCTAGAGTATCCATATTATGTTTCTGTAGAATATTTTTTTATCCATCCTTCACATTGTATACACGATGGTTTGAGCCAGCCCAGATCAGATTGTCTGATCTATTTTTAACACTAATTATTTTTTCTTTAAGTATATTAAGGAGTTTTTGTTTTTCTTTATACTCTATTGGTATATCCGAGACTAATTTCCACACTAAATCCTCTTCATTAGTGATATAGTCTTTAAGATGTACCCCCTTAATCTCTTTGCACCCTTCGATAAAGCTATGTGAAAAACCCATCTTAATGAAGGGTGTGAAGCCACCCCATGAGTCCTCCCAAAAAAGGGCCTTGTCCCCTCTACCTATATCCCACATAAGTAAGCTATTAATAACTCCTCTAGATTGTTTAATAAAGTTCCAAATACAAGAGCCTTTAACATGTGTTCTCGATCTGAAAATGTTGATGGGATCCGCATTTGGGATGTATTTGTGTAATAATATCATGGCCCATTTACTATTTGATTCCTTATACAATCTCTAGATTAATTTGGCTCCTAAAGCTTCATTTTGCCAATGTAGATTTTTAAAACCTAGTCCACCCAGAGAAATGGGTTTACATAGGTTCTCCCATTTTATAAGTGCTAATTTTTTTTCTTTAGCCAGACCTTGCCAATAAAAATCCTTAAGGAGTTTGTCTAAACTAGCTTTGACATTGACTGGAAGAGGGAGTATCGACATATGATAAGTGGGGATAGTAGTCAATACAGATTTAATCATTGTAGCTCTACTAGCTTTAGTAAGCCATTTACTTTTCCAAGTGCCTTTTTTAATTTGAATTTTGGAAAGTACTTGTTGCCAGAGCTTAGAGCTATTAATGCCCTTGTCCAAGGGAATCCCAAGATATTTACAAAAAAATTACATATTTTATAACCCATAATTTTGAAAATATTTCTAGCGATATTCGGAGAAGTATTGACGAATTTTTTTTCAGATTTATTAGAGTTCACTTGCTATCCTGATGCTTTCATATAAATATCTAGAACTTCTTTGAATGCCTTAGCTTCTTTACAGCTAGATGTTCCTAGGAGTATAGTATCATCAGCAAATTGTTGATGAGTTATGTTTGAAACATGTTCTGTTACTTGTAATCCTGAGATTTTACCTTCTAGATGGGCTTTGGTTACAACTCTGCCTAAAGTTTAACCATGATGACATATAGAAATGGAGGGAGTGGATCTCCCTGCCTAATACCATGAGATATTTCAAAGAAACCTTCTGGTGTGCCATTAATGAGTAGTGATATCTTGGGCATGGGAATACAATTGAAAATTAAATTAATCCATTATTTTGAAAAGCCAAAAGCTTCTAAGAATTTACATAAAAACCTCCAATCTACTTTATCATAGGCTTTTTGAATATCAATTTTAATAAGCATACAAGGTTCTTTATTATATTGAGCTGTATGAACTATTTCTTGTGCTATAATAATACCATCTAGGATTGATCGATTAGGTACAAAACTAGTCTGTTCTTCTGAGATAATTGCTGGCAGGAGGGTTTTAAGTCTATTTGCTAAACATTTGGATAAGATTTTGTAAATGGTATTACAGAGAGATATGGGATGAAAGTCCCTTGGCTGTGTGTAATCATTCTTCTTAGGGATAAGTGCAAAAAAGGTGTTATTGATTTCTGTTAATAGTGAGCCAGAGTTACTTGTGGCTTCAACTGCTTTCCAGATCTCTTCTCCAATAAAATGCCAACATTTTTGGAAAAAACCTTCTTGAAATCCATCTGGTCCTAGAGCTTTTTTCGGGTGAAGCTAAAATAGGGCTTATTTTACTTCTTCTAAAGTGAATTTACTATTAATCCATTTATTGTCTGCATCCGATACTAATTTTAGAATACCCTTCAGCATTTTATTTTGTGCTTCAAGGTCAACAACCTCTTGATTGTTAAGAAGGGAGTGATAATATTGGATGAATTGATCCGTAATAAGTTTGGGATCATTAGTGAGGTGTCCATTTTCATCTTGGATATTTGAAATTCTATTTATATTTCTCTTATTATTGGTACTATTATGAAATTTTTTTGTATTGTAGTCTCCTTTTAGCCATGTCTCTCTGGATTTTTGTTTCCAAAATATTTCTTCTTTTAATAGGATCTCATTATGTTTCACCATTAGTTCTTTTTCTTTAATATAACTACTTTCATTCATCCCTGGTTCTATAACTAATTTATTAATGCATTCTATATAATGCTCAATTTGGATTTTCTATTCAAAAATATTATTAAACTTGTTTTTGTTCCAATCTAAGATCTTATGCTTGATGATCTTTAATTTAGCTACTAGGCAATACATCTTAGATCCAGAGACTCTTATCTGTTTCCACCATTGTTCTAATAACATCATTAATTCCTCATCTTGGAACCACATGAATTCAAATTTGAAAAGATTTCTGGATGGTTTACAATTTTTTGTAATAGATAACCTAACTGGGAAATGGTCAGATCCTGCATTGGGAAGTATTTCTACACTAATAAGATTATTAAAGTTTCCCATATCACTGCTAATCATAAATCTATCTAATCTTTCCATAATGTAATTGAAGCCCAATCTTCTATTGTTCCATGTATACACTCCATTGTTTGTGTTAATATCTATTAAATTATTATCCAAGACCCATTGATTAAAGTCTTTTTGTGACTGGAAGATGAAGTGTGAGCCACCAAATTTTTCTTTAATATCCAATATTGCATTGAAATCACCTCCTAATATGTGGATATCTTTAGGATTAGATGACAGGTGGTTTTGTAATTCTAGCCATACTTTTCTTTTTTCTATATTCTACACAGGTCCATACACATTAATGAGTTTAAATTTTAATTTTAACCTTAAACTATTGACATCTAATATCATCCAATTGCTACTTTTAGAGATTAACTCAACTGTTGTTTTCCTGGGATCCCATAAGGTAGCCAAACCACCAGAAGCTCCTGAGGATAAGACTGCCTCTGTTTTCCAAATGCCTAATTTAAGACTAAATTTTAAACTTTCTTCCTTATTTAATTTTGTTTCCTGTAATATTACAATTTCAGATTCACATGTATTAGGAAACCTTCTAACTAATCTTTTTTTGTTAGGGGCATTTATGCCCCTAACATTCCAGGTTGTTATTTTCATTTCCCTTGGGGAAGGCTCTTCCCCTTCCTAGCATTCAAGACATCAAATAATTTCTGTTGATTTTTAGCATTGCCAGCAATATTTCTTAATTCAATAATGGATTTCCTACCTCTTTTTTTCTTAGTCTTAATGATATTTGGGTAGGAGAGACCTTCCCTATTTATTGCAATACCTAATTGCCTGTCCTCATTTGTTATCTCATTCATACACCTAATAGATTCTAGTTCCACCTATGTTATATCTTTTTATGAGGGTGACAACTCTGTATTGACGTTCTGTTCGCATTCTTCCTTTTCATTCCCTGAATTGATAAAAGAGTCTTCTTGATCTATAATGTCTTTTCCATAATCTTCTAAGATATTGTCCATGTTAGTTCCCATGTCTTTAATAATGGATTCAAGTTCTATGGGCAATGATATAGAGAGGATGGCTTCCTTCTGAGAATTGTTGCCTTGCTGATTTGCTATTTGAGCCTTCATTCTATCTTCCTTAGAGTTCAAATTGATCCCAATATGTTCTATAGTATCTTTTCCACAATCATTCATGCTTTTTTGAAAGCTAGGTTCAAATTTCTCATTGATATTTTCTGATTCCATAGGAAGATCTAGATGCCTTGTTCCTTGCTGGTGTTTACTGGATTCTTCTGATTTATCTGTCCTGACTTCCTTAATATATTTTATTAAAAGATTTCTTTGTAGGGTAAGTTCCTCCCTATCACAGATTTCATCAATAAATCTATCCATAAGTTCATCAGTAATTTTTTCACCTAAGTATTTCATTATTTCGTTAACCTCTCTTTCGCATTTCTGTTCTTCATCCTCAGTATCTGTCAAAGCTTCTTCATCATGATTTCTTATAATAGTGTCTTCATCTATTGTATTTTGGGTGAAAGTTTGTTCCTTCACCTCTTTACTCAAATTACAAGCTATTTATGACTTCTCTTCATTTTTTAAGATAGAGGAGGTATAATCATTTTCTATAGGAGTACTTAGCCTCACCTTTGTACTATGAAGAGTGTTGCTAGATTTTTTTGCGCCATGATCAACAGCTTTATTGAGAACTAGCTAACTGAGTGTTGCCACCTCCTCTCTTTGCACAGAAAAAGATACTCTATTGGGACTATGTTCCGCATTTTTTATCATATTCTGATCATTTCTTAAAACTTCTATGACCAAGGTGCCATTATGAGGGTTACTGTGCTAAGGAATAGAGGGAATCTTTTCCACATTCTTGTCATTAATATTACTAATTATGAAACCACCCTTATTTTCAAGGAAATTAACCTTAATGCCCATATTCCTCATTTGATAATTAGGGATAGTTGATGTGTACGTTGATAGGGCATGATGAGGTTTCTTCCAACTCTTCTATGTAGTCTTCAACAATGGTGGGATTGATAACTACTGAACTTGATTTAAGGCATAATCTGATAGGGGGGATAGTTTTTTGGTGTATATTCATTTTAACTATAATTATTTTTTCCGCTTGATTATTCTCATTTTGAACTGCCCCAATAAAATTCCCAATCTGATTGCCTATTTTTCTAAGCACTTCCTGCCAAGTGCATTCCAGGGGAAGGTTCTTAAGGAGGATAGCTTTGTCCACCTTAAAGTCTGTGAGCTTTTTAGGGTTGAAAAGGGGAATCCAGTCAAAAATAGTGAATGAAATACTTCTAAATTTAGGGCAACCTTCTGATAGTATTTTCTCTTTAAGTGCTTTGCTACTAAAATCCAAATAAATGAAAAATTCAGCAAGAATTGAGACAAGTACCTTTTTTTCCCACTGAGATTTCAACCAAGTTGCAATATCGAAGACTGAAGCTCCGACTCCATTCCATCTGCATATTAATCCTGATCCTGCACATACATTTTGCATTCTTTCTATGCTACCATCCTTAAAATCTAGATTAGTAATTTACATTTCAGAGTTTACTTGATTAGGGCTTGTTATTATGTTATTAAAGCATTCTGTATCTTCCATTTCATGGTGGCTTTTCCTACTAATATCAGCTCGCCTATGTGGGGGGGGGGAATAGACCAAGCTACTCTGAGCTAATGCGTGTTGGTGCGAATTAATACCAGGTTTAAAAAGATTTCTTGAGTGCTTATTATTTAGATCTGAATGAGGTTTATCATACATACCTTTAGATCTACACTGTAAGGGAGTATATGGCTTCGCATATTGATTTTTCTTTTTTTCTTGATGAATCCTTTTCCCGTTGGTAGGGCTATGATCGTTCCGTATTGCAAGATGATTGAAAGAAAGCTCTTTCAGATTCGATAAGCACTTATGGGGCGGTGAATATCGAGTTGTATTTACTGCGCTGAGTTTATCAAACTTATTGTTAAGAGGCAAGATGAAGGGCTCATGAATCTGATAAACATTATGTGTTTTGGATTGCATGAGATGTTTTTTAGCCCTCCTAGAATTTTGATTGTGTGATGGTAACCAAGACAAGTCCTGAGCATGAACATGCATCTCTCGTGGTGTTGCCCTAGAAGCGATTCTAGGGGAAGATTGTTGTAATGCCTGATCATTCCTATGTCGAAATGCCGAATTCGCTAAATCAACATTCTCTTGTTCTAATTTCTTGAGAGGATCCTTAGGAACCAAGCTTCGAGATGCACGAATGACTTCCCTTTGCTTCGATCTATACTTCATTCTGGTGAAATAGTTGATTTGAGAATCCAGAGATTCTACAGTGCAGATGCGGGATGCCGAAAAAAGAAGAGCCATTTTATTGTAATAATTTAAATAAAATTTTACTAAAAACATTTCTCTTCTTTTTACTTAAACTTCTTTTTTTTTAAAATTAGAAGGTATATACATTTAAAATACATGTAAGAGCCTAGACATATTAAAAAAATAAAAAAATTTATATACATTTCCACTTTCATCTCTTATTTAAGAAAATTATCATCTCAATTTATTTAGGAGGGAAAATAATAAACTTGAATAATGCTTAGAAAAAATGAATTTTATCTGTAATTATTTATATTACTTTTACCAATTTCTATTACTTTTATTATTTATTAATTATATAAATTCATAAATATATATATTTACAATACATCATTTATATCTATACATTTTAATAATTAATATGTAAAATGAATTTTCTTTTATAATAATACTAATTTCTTAAGCATAACATATATTTTTATTAAATAATTTTTCCACCTTAATAATATTGGTTCCATATTCTTCTCTTTTCCATTTAAGCATGCCCCTTTTTTCTTCTAAATTTGTATACCTTTGGTTATTACTTTCTTATGTTATAAAAGCTAGATTTCTATAATAATGTTCTACTTTTAACTTATTTCTTTTGATTTTTTTTTCATTATTTCTTTTCCTCCTATAATTTCTCCTAATTTTTCTCCTATCTCTCTTCCTTATTTTTCTCCAATAATTTCTCCTTGCATTTACATAAAAATATACACTCTAATATTTTTTTTATTTCTATCCTTCCCTATATGATGCATTTATTCTCTTATATTCCTCCTATAATGTTTCTTTAATTTATTTAAAAAATAATGCACACATTTGCATACCTAGTTGTTAGAGTATCTTCTTAATTCTCATAATACACACAAGTATCCAAAAATATTTTCCTATCACATATCCACATAACAAAAGCACAATGTAAGATTCTTATTCACATAATTAAATATATTACACACGTAGGTACATGGGATTCTTTCTTGGTTCCAGATCCTACCTGGAGTCCTCTGAATGAAGCCCTACATATTCTTAATTCTCACAATACACACAGGTGTCCAAAAATATTTTCCTATCACATATCCACATAACACAAGCACAATGTAAGATTCTTATTCACATAATTAAATATATTACACACGCAGGTACATGGGATTATTTCCTGGTTCCAGATCCTACCCAGAGTCCTGTGAATGAAGCCCTTTGATATTTGATGAATCCCTCTAGTCTCCAACACTCTCTACCCCTTCATGTAGACCCTCCTTTGATCCTTCACTACCAGATCTCTCACAAGAATTCTCAATCTTATTATTATCTCCTCGCCAATTTTCTCACATGAACTTGAATAGAATGCCTACTCTTTCCCTCTTTGAAAATTAATTCATAAAATCCTCTTTTCAAAATCAATGAAGTTACCAAAAATATCAAAATTATTTTAATGCTTATTTTGGATAACTTTGAAACTTTGAAACTTTCATTGGGAATATTAATACTGCAAGGATCTTCAAACCTTTAAAAGGTTTTTGCAAACTTAGAACTCAGTGCATAGTGGACAATGAGTAAGGAAAAGTTTAAAACACTCTTAGAATATATAATACAGCTTCATAACTATGTCACCTTTAAGATTTTTCTTGCATTAATCATACTATAATTGCTAAATCCCACAAAAAGAAAATTTAAAAACCATGAAATGTCAAGCTCATACCGATGCATCCCATATGATTCTTCCCCCAATGATTATGCAACTTTGCAATGTTATGTACCTTTCAATCTTATTGAAATTGGCCCTCTTGTCATTTTGTGTAAAATTTACCTCCTCAACACTATTTTGGCAATTTTAGTTAGTTAGATGATTCTAGAACAACGTGAGGAGTCAGGTTGTTTTTGAACTCTTGAACCTCAATTGTGTTTGATTCATAAATATGAAAAAAAGATGAAATTTCAAATTTACACTGGACCTCAAACTTCCTCAAGATGTAGTGTGTGTTGGTGTAGTGACTATATCCACGATGAGATCCATCTACACCACTAGTATGTTCTTTTCATGTGATGGAAAAATATATATGGTATCAGAGTGTAGATCATTGATTTGAGTCGGTCAAGCCCTAAACCATTCATCTATGTAATCTTAGCTTATTGACGTGGTATGTAGTCAGTGTGAATCCCACATGATTTGTGGATGTATATATCTCTATCATACAGGGGGTGTTGGTGTAGAGACTATATCCATGATGAGATCCCTCTCCACCACTAGTTTATGCTTTTGGTGTGCCGATAAAATTTACAGCCTCCACTTTATCACCTACAATCTGCTTCAATTTGGGATTGAAAACCTTATTCTCGGAACATATGAGCTTGAAGAAATTTGTTTTATAGAAAGAGAAAACATAATGGTGCAAATCGTTTCCCTTGCCTTAAAACCTTTTTTTACAAAGAAATCATGAGCTGAACTTATTACAATTTAGGGACATCAAGGTATTGGCATGCATTGAGGCGTTGTTAAGGCATCTCTTCCTCTACCTCTAGCTTTATAGGTCTTTTCATAATTTCATTAATATTAAAGTAGAACTATATCCTCTAAAAATATCTTTAATTCAACATTTCCAACACCATAAACGATATATTCAAAGCTGACCAAAATGGTGTTTTGAGGCATTGTGAAGGCATCTCTTCCTATGCCTCTAGTTTTATAGGTTCTTTTAGAATTTCATTAACATATAGTAGTAATTATATACTCTAAAAATATCTTGAATTCAACATCTACAATACCATCAGAAATTATATATTGCAAGTTGATCTCATAATGTCCCTGAAGAGTGGTTTGGAATGTGATTGGTTTGAAACATGATTTTTTATGTATGTTTTTGCATATTGGTTTGTGTTGAAGGGGCTTTTGTTGGATAGTTTGAAGAAATTGAATTTTTACATTTCATGGAGATATTTTGGGAAATAGTAGAGGGTTTGGATGTATGCACCTTTGGATTATGGACCCTGGACGAGCACCACTTATCTGTAGCCTTATTGAGTGAAGGGGAATGGAGCTTGTAATACGTGTAGGAAGGGAAGATGCTAGCATAGTTTGTGAAATATGGTTTTACTTTACAATTTCATTTTTATGGAACTTATGAAGTCTTTTGACAACTCCTCTTTGCAAAGGTTCAAGTAGATTTAGCATGCACTTTCATTTCCCTTTGTTAATGAAATTATCATATTCAAGAGATGATATGTGCTATTGATGTTGTCTCTCTCTTTATTATGAAGTTGGGCCCTTTGAAAACTCTATAGTCGTGAGTCACAGAGTATTTTGAACCTTCAAACCAGTTCATAAGTCAAGTATATCTCGAGCATTAGAACCCTTTTAATAAATTTATTTTAAATATGTCACATGGGTCCATGATTGATTTTCGAACGTTTCAATTGAAACAATTATTTTTTTCATTCAAGACCCACATAAATGTTGAACATAAAAGGTTCCAATATAAGACACCGACAAGTATAATATCATTAGCATTAATTATAGAAATTAAAAAAAAATTAAATCAATGTTCATTTATAATTTTTAAATCAATCTTACATATTTTGGAATTGACAACAATGAAAATCTTTCTTAATAACTACATTATTGAACACTTTTATTCAAACATTGACTTTATTAATGAATGAAAATTGAAAAGTTTTTCTATCGTAGGCTTTTCAAAATGGTTGATTTCAAAAACTTTGAATATGGAGAATGGTATTTTTTTGAAGTCATTTCTCTCAATCAACTCTTAATTTTTCAATAGCTCGATAAATATAAAGATGATCTTAAAAATGCTTTAAGAGCTTCCGAGTCAAATATTGACGTGGTTCATGAACCATGTTGGAACTTGACTTGATTCAAAAACCACCAAGAACCTCTAACATGGTTCCACTAAACATATCGATACTATAAGGAAGTTCAAGAAACTATTTTGATGTAGATAAGAATTGTAAATGGGGTTGCAAATGGAGTGGGTTTAACCATGGAGGAAAAGTCATAGTTAAGTGTGTTAGAGATGGAGTAGTACTAGGATGTTTGACCTCTCAAAAAGTCTTGATGCTTCACCTCTCTGAGCATCACCTAGATGCAATGACTGCTAAGTGTTCCATTCATTATCATGAGAGATGGGTTCATGTGGACCATGAAGTAAAGAGGTAGAGGAAAATAAAAGAAAAAAAGAGAGAAAAAATGGAAAGAAAAATGCAAAAATTTACCATGTAAACACTTTATATTTCATATATTTCAAAATATAAACTCTTGCACACATATATAGAGATGTTTCTCTTCCATTTTAAAATAGAGACAAAACATAAATGAGGTGCCCCATTTTGCTGCTCTGCTATTTTTTCTACAACTATATTTTTAGCTTTTCTCTTTCTCATACATTCATACAAAAACTAACCCCTCTCTTTTGGCTATATCTTGACATTTTAGCAAAGAGACTTCTAGACTCTTCCTTTATTTTCATAAGAAAAATGCCTCCCCTTTTTCTTATCATATATGCAAAGTAAAATAATATAAACAAAAACATTAACTGTAGCTAGAAGTTCATCTAATACACTCTAGCTAGAATTCTATTTAATACAGTCCTCTATGCATTGGCTGGAGGCAGAGATTGAGTAAAGGCTAGGAGAAAAATTATGGAATAGGTAGGTTTGAAAACAATGATCAAATATATTTCCAGTGGGAAAGCACTAGAAATGAGAGAAGAAGGTATATGGAGTCATTAATATGGATGGTTATGATTAGACTCCAACAATCCCCCTTAATCAAAACTACCATCTTTAATGCCCAAGTTGTCTCTTTGATGCACAAAAATTTACTTTCCAAGTGGCTTGGTGAAAATGTTAGAAAATTGATCTTCAGACCTGTAATGTTTCAAAAATATTTTTTCATTATCGATCAGCTCTCTAATGAAATGATACCTCATGTCTATATGCTTACTCCTTTTATGAAAAAAACTAGATTTTCTAATAGTGCTATGGCTAAGTTATTGTCACAATAGATCTTTGTATCTTATTTTTGTTCATGCCTTAAATATTTCAATATTCTTCTAATCTATATAGCTTGACACACTGCCCTTGTAGCTACTACATGCTTTGCTTCAGTTGATGAAAGAGTGACAATAGGTTGTTTTTATTAAGCCCATGACACTACATCTAGTTCAAAATGGAAAACATAACCAAAAGTGCTCTTCCTATCATAAATACTACTCACACTATCACTATCAGTGTATCCTATCAACTTGAAATCATTTCACCTTGAGTGGAGTATTGTGTAGCTTCTTGTTCCATTAATATATTTCAAGATTCTTTTTCCTACTTGCCAACATGAGAAATATTTGGAGAATTTATTAACCTTGAAATGAGACTAACTATAAACATAATGTATAGCCTTGTGGCTATTAGATATGATAATACCAAAAATTTTCTTATACAAAGTTGAATTTACATTTTCTCCTTTGTCATCATTTTCCAATTTCCAACCCGTGACAATAGATGTTGGGGCTGATTTGTAATCCATCATATTAAACCTCTTCAAGATGTCATTTTCATACTTAAATTGTGAAATGAATATACTTTTTTGTTAGTCACTTCAATACCAAGAAAGTAATTCATTAGACCTATATCAATCATCTCTAATTCATTTTTCATAGTTGATTTAAACATGTCAATTGATAGATTACCTGTGAATATCAATTCATCAACATATAAACATACAATTATGATCTCACTATGCTCATTCATCTTTGTGTATAAATTAGGCTCACTTGTACACCTATTGAAGCCATTTTTTAAATGATAACTATCAATTCTACTTACCATGCTCTTGGGGCTTGTTTCAGTCCATGGAGTGTCTTCTTTATCCTATAAAATCTATTTTCATGGCCCAAAATCTCATACCTAGGTGGCTACTCCATATAAACCTTTTTTTCTAGGAAGCCATTGAAAAATGTTGATTTGATATCCATTTTATATACCACCCACTTCTT
This sequence comes from Chamaecyparis obtusa, assembly GCA_027943335.1. Lineage (NCBI taxonomy): Eukaryota > Viridiplantae > Streptophyta > Pinopsida > Cupressales > Cupressaceae > Chamaecyparis > Chamaecyparis obtusa. The sequence goes on from BSBK01004024.1 coordinate 151,882, forward strand.
TTGAGATTTTATGGATAATATAGCTCTCACAATGTCTAAATGAGCCATTGGTGCAAATGTCTCATTGTAGTATACCCCAGGTTGTTTTGAATAACCTTTTGTTACAAGCCTTTCTTTATATTTTTTCACATCACCATTTGCATTTAATTTTGTCTTGTACATCCACTTTACTCCAATTACATCTTTTCCTTGTGGAAGACTCAATAACCCCCATGTTTGGTTCTTTTCTATTGCATCAATTTATTCATCCACACCCAATTTTCTTCTTTAATTGCTTCTTCAAAATTAATTGGTTCATCCACATATGAATATAAAGAAAAAGGATAAGTTTGATGTACACTACTTTAACATCATTTTTCTCATAAATATATCTTAAAATTCTGATTTTTTTGTCTCCTTAAGCTTTCTAGTATGGGTTTTGACATGTCACTTGAAATTCTAGAATGTGGACTTGATGGTCCAACACTAAGAGTACCAATTAGAGATGACGTTTGTTAGAAATTGGATGGTGTATTTTCTTGACTGTGTGTTGTTTCTCTTACACTTGATTGTTTCATTTATTGTCCACTTTGTTGACTTTGAATGGGTGTAGGAGGAGTCACATTTGAAGGAGTACTTGCTGGTATTAAATCATCATTTTCTTCTTGTGGTAACTGAACTGGCGTAATACATTGTATAACAATAGGTAGTTTGTAACTCTCCAGCTATATGACAGTTCGTAATCGTCCAAACAGCATTGTATAAGATCTCCTCTTGGTTATCGAATGATGAATGTCTTATCCCTCAATTCTTTCATGTGGTATTAGAGCCAACAAATGGATTAGAACCACTCTCTTCATATGCCTTAAGTAAGGAACCGACAATGGAGTTGCTATGTAGAATGAGATTGGATTAGTCATTATTCAGTTTCTACATAGATTGGATTGGATTAGCTGCCTTTGATATGCTGGATCAGGTTCTGAAACACCTATGATTCTTCACCTATGAATGGTCAGGGAAAGAAAACATAGGAAAGTGCTCAAATGTTACATTTCAGTGAATGATCTGCACTGTGTAGGATTATTGGGCTCAAAATAATGGCGTGATCTTGGGATTGATTTGTGGAATGTGTGGATTGTTCTTGAGATAGATTTGTGGATTGTGAAAGTGACAACTTGTCCCTGTCAGAATAATCACTGGGTAACATTGCAGTCCAGGCAATTTGCAATCATAGCATGAACCTAGGCGTTGGCATTGGTGAGTATGAAACTGAGCACTAGGAAATGGAGGGCCAAACTGCGCTGGTAGAATGAAGTGTTGGTAGACTTGCAGGGAACCATTTCTTGAAGTGAACCATTTATGGAGGGAAAAACCGCGCTGGTAGAATGAAGTGTTGGTAGACTTGCAGGGAACCATTTCTTAAAGTGAACCATTTCTTCCAACAATGGGCACTCGTAGAACGAAATGCTGGTAAAAGTGTTATCATTCTTTATACCCTCATTCTTCTTGCTACTCTTTTCCCATTCGCTGATTGTATAATCAGACATGTACATGCATTTCTCCACACATCTTTGAATATGTTAGATTGTTCATGACGTCATTGTAGAGAAATGATTTCAAATAGAAGTCTCCAACTTCTTTTAGGTGAGAAAACTTACATTTTGTTGATTAGGATTGTATTGGTTTGAAATGGAGATTCCATTAGATAAATACTCTGGTTTCAATTTTCATACATGGAGAATAAAAATCCAAATACAATTGATGAATAAAAACCTATGGGGCATAGTAAGCAGAAAAGAAAAACCACCTACAGATGAAAATAAATTGTTGGAGTGGAACGGTAGAGATGATAAAGCCAAGGCCACTATTGGTCTTTCTCTTGTAGATTCTGAGCTTCATCACATAGATCTAGATAACACTTCTGTCGAGATTTGGGATAATCTAAACAAGTTGTTTGGACCAAAATCTGTCAATGCAAAGTTTTCTCTCAAAATTCAATTGGTTAGATTCAAAATAGAAAATGGGATTACAATGTCCAATCATATAAGTAATTTAAGGTCTCTCATTTGACAACTTGTAGAAGTTAAGGCTCCTATTAATGATGATGATGCTAAGACCATCTTGTTAAATAGCTTATCTTCCAAATATAGTAATGTTGTCTTTACACTAAGTCAACTCACTTCACAGACTCTAGAGGATATGGTTTCGGCCCTTCTAGCAGAAGAAAATAGGAAAAAGGAAGTCATAGAAGAAGCTCATCAAATAGATCAGGAATTATACTCACAAAGTACTAAAAAATGGTCAAATAACAATAGAAGAGACAATAAATATTTTTACTGTAAGAAAAAGGGGCACACAACATGGATTTGTAGAACTAGAGCTAGTGATCTTCTTAAAGGAAAAATCAAAGAACAATCTGAAGAAGGAAATGTTGCATGCATTGAAAATGAGGACACATCAGATGATGGAGAGGTCGTTAACTATTTCCAATCTCCTATTAATCACAATCTTGTGCTTTGAACCTTCACATCTGAAGGTTGGCGGCATCGGAGGATGAAGGAATTCCCATCATCTCAAGTTAGCTTCTCGATTTGAGATGGTGTTCTGCATGAGAAGAATGTTTGGCTTTCTTTTTTTTTTTTTCCTTTCTAATGCTGACAAATTTGAAGAATGCATGTCTTGTGAAGACTCATTTTGGAGACAGGTTTAAGATTTGGTATTGCACTCAATATGGATTGTCGTCAAGCGAGCTTCATAGTATATGATTGAGAATTATACCCTTTCGTGATCATTAGACAATGATAGAGATCTATCTCATCTCTTAGGGATCATTGTTGAATAATTCAAGACTGTGATTCAAGAGTTCGGGACTAAGAGCTTAAGAACACAACTCAATGCTACACCTTTTCGAGGGTCACAAGACAGCTTGATGGAGCCTTGCATGATTTAGGATTTGTAACATCAAAAAGAAGATTTTCTCAATATATGTATTCATATTATGTAATCAACATGTTTTGTTATGTAAGCCTTAAGGGGGGATCCCTAGGAAAAAGTTAATTTGATGTTTTTTAGGATCAATGTATTAAGGGGGGGAATGTTGGTGTAATACATTGTATACGAATAGGTAGTTTGTAACTATCCAACTATATGACAGTTGGTGACCATCTAACCAGCATTGTATAAGATCTCCTCTTGGTTATCGAATGATGAATGTCTTATCCTCCAATTCTTTCATGTAACTTGGCTGTAATATTGATTGTTTTATCCAAAGTTTTATCCCATGCTTCATCTTCTATAAATTGCACATTTCTACTAATTGTGACCTTTTTGCTAATTGGATTGCATAAATTGTATGCCTTGGATTAATCACTATATCCTACAAATGCGCATTTTTTGCCTTTGTTGTCCAACTTTCTTCTCAATTCATCTGGAACATACACATATGCTACACAACCAAATACTCTCATATGAGAAACATTATAATTCCTTCCACTCCACCCCTCTTCTAGAATCAAATTGATGACAATTTTAGCAGGAAACCTATTTGTTATATATGCTACACATGCTATAATTTCAACCCAATACACATTTGACTAGTTTTTTGATTCCGACATGCTCCTTGCCATTTCCATGATGGTTCCATGTTTCATTTTAGCTACACCATTGTTTTGAGAAATATACCTTGTAGTGAATTATTTATGAATACCATGATATTTACAAAAAAATGAACTCATTTGAAATGTATTCACCGCCTCTATTTATTCTCAATGCTTTGACCTGATGCCCACTTTTCTTCTCAACAAGAGCCTTAAATTAACGAAAATAATCAAACACTTCATCCTTATGTTCGAGAAACTAGACCCATACCTTCCTTGTTAAATCATCAATAAATTTCAAGAGGCAGTAGCTTCCACCAATGGACGGTATTTGCATTAGTCAACATAAATCTAAATGAACAATCTCCAATGGTTTGTTTACACGGATTGAATTCAACTGGAAATGAATCTTTATGTTATTACCCAAAATGCATTCTTCACATATTCTATATGGTTTTTCTATTAATGGAAATCCTTTCACCATTCTCTTCGTACGTAGTAAGTTTAAGATTCCAAAGTTTAAATATCCAAATCTTATGTGTCATAACCAATTTTCATCCTTAATTTCATCTTGAAAAATAATTTGTGTGACTGCCACAAATTTTTCTTCATGCACTTGTGGGTTCATTAAGGGGTTTTCTTGAGCCAACTCTACCTTCAAATGTAGTTTTATCCTTAGGGGAAACATTCTATTTCTTGTCTTTGGACCTTTGCAATAAGATGATTTCTTAAAAAAATATCTATGATTATGCATTATTTATTCTTGAAATATATTCTATACCCCTTTTGAATGAGCTTCCCTATACTCATTAAGTTATGCTTCAACCCAAGAACAAAATACACATCTAAAATTAATTTTTTCTCCCGATCTTTTGTTAGAATGTTGACACTTCCTTTTCTCATAATTGACAATTGTTGTCATTCCTCAATGTGACATGTGATTTTATACTTTCAAGAAAAATAAAGAATATTTCTATGTTTCCAGTCATATGATTGTTACAATCTAATCTAAAAACCATATATCTTTTTTACTTTCTTGTGCAACATTGCAAGCTATGAACATGTTGTTTTGGTTTTGGCTTTCTTTGGTAAAATTTTCACTTTGTTATAGTCTAGAACCATATTGCCTATTTCTACACTCATTTAGATAATGACCAAATTTATTGTAATAATGACATTGGATTGAGAATTTGTCATACCTTTGACCTTGAAGTTGATTTTGAGCTAGGGTTTGATGGTTGCCTCTTCCACTTGAATTCCCACTTGAGCTTGACGGGTTGCTTCTTCCACCTCTATATGAATTTATTCCTCTACCTCTGAAATTTAAGATCTTCACCTACCTCTACCATGGCTGATTGAAACTTGTGTCTTGAAGGCATGATCCAAATTTGAATTTTCTGACCTATTTATCTTATGATCATAAGAAATGAGAGATGCATTTATCTCACCAACTAAAAACTTTGAGATATTCTTTGTCTCTTCTATGGCCACCACAATAGTGTCAAATTTTGGTGGAAAACATCTTAAAATATTTTCAACTACTCTCCCTTCTTCAAGTGTCTCACCATGATATCTAATTTGGTTTACCAAAACAATGAGTTGAGTGCATAATAAATAGATATTATATATGATTCCTTCTTGTAAATGGTTTCAAAATCTCTTCTTATTATTTGTAATTTGGTTGTCGTCACCTTTTGCAGTCCTTGGTAGGCAATTTGAAGAGTATCACATGCTTGATTGGAACTTTTTCTACTGCAATCATTAGAAATATGATTGCATGCACCCCTTGAAAGATAAAAAATAAATCTTTTGAATCCTTCTTTCTATTATCTTTCAATAAATCTTTATCTCCTTGAGAAATTGTATTGTATGTTGTCGTATTTGCTGGTTCTGGATATCCATCTTCAACAAGATCCCATAAATCTTTGGAACAAAATAATGCCTTCATTGTGATTGCCCAGTAGTCATAATTTTTACCATTAAACTATAAAATTTGTAGATTTATTAAGCTTGTCCTTGGACCTGGCATGGTTGACTGTAAAAAAACCCTTCTAACTATTGAAAATACATTTGAAAACTGCACCAATACTAACCTTCTTCTTTGATACTACTTGAAGGCAAAAGGTAGAGGAAAATGAAAGAAAAAAAGACAAACAATAGAAAGACAAAAACAAAAATTTAATGAAAGCACTTTATATTTCATATATTTTAAAATACAATTGCATACATAAACAGAGTGGTTGTTCATCCATTTCAAAATAGAGAAAAAACATAAACAAAGGTTCCATGTTTTACTGCTCTTCTACAGTTTCTATAGCTATGTTTTCATCTACTATATTACTCATACATTCATACAAAAACTAACCTCTCTCTTTTCGCTATATCTTGATGTTTCAACAAAGAGACTTCTAGACTCTTCCTTTCTTTTCAAAACAAAACTACCTCCCCTTTTTCTTATCATATATGCAAAGTAAAATAATACAAACCAAAACATTAACTTTAGCTATAAGTTCATTGAATAAAGTCTAGCTGAAATCTTAATTAATATAGTTCTCTATGCTTTAAATATAGGCAAAGGTTGAATAAAGGGTAGGAGAAAAATCAAGGACTAGGCGTGTTTGAAAATATTGATAAAACATATTGCTAGTGGGAAAGAGAGAGGGAGGTATACAGAGTCATTAATATGGTTGGTTGTGATTAGACTCCAACAAAGCACTACTCATGAAACAAGGGTCAATGAGTTTTGTATGCACCCTAAAATGGTCACCTAGACTTTGGGCCTCATTTCTGCAATTTATCAAATCCTTGAATCAATATTTTCAAAAATCAACATTTTTCAAATATATCAATTTCCTTGATCAAATCATAATCAATTCAATATTTCTTAAGGTTTGAGTCTTATATAATTTAAAATAAATAAAAATAAAAATCTTATTTAATTAAGAGAACATGCTCCCTTTTAATTAATTAAAAATCTCTTTTAATTAAATAATAAAATCACTTTATCCTAAGCCTTTATTTAATTAAAAAGAATTTCCTCCCCTTTTATTTAAATAAAAAATCTCTACTTTTCTTCTTATCCTTGTTGCACAAATAAAGAATTTAATTCTTATTTATAAAGAAAAAATAAAATAAAAAATAATAGAAAAGTACTTTTGCCTCACATGGACATAAATTAAATGCTCAACATAAAATAAATGCTTCTAATTTTTTTATTGGAGGATATTTGTGCACAAGGATCAAGCTTCTTTTTTTCTCCATCGTTGATTAAGTCTTTTGCCTCTTAATCTCCATGGTCCATTGATTTTTCACCTCCTATAAAAGAAGAGCTCTCTTCCTCATTTGCACACACAATACATACTTGAATTATTATGCTACAGGTTTTCTAAGTCATTGAAGCTTTTGGAGATATTTTTGCATCAAGTTTTGAAGATTTGGAACATCATTGGTATTCATCTTGCATCTACATCACATCCTAGCTTGCATCATAGTTGCATTATCATGGTATCATTTCCTTTCATGTTTTAGATTAATCTCACATAGTTTAATTAGAGGGTTTGTAACTCTTTCATTTCCATTTTCAAAGCTTAATTGCATCTTCATTCTCATAAGATTAATTTGCATTCTCATATAGATTTTCATAGCATTGCATTCATTTGGAATCTCTCATTGTGTGGTTGACTAGCAATGTCATGAGTTTATAGCTCTGGCTGAGAGCAATTTTACAAATCTTGCAACTCCATGCATAAAGAGCTATGGATCGATTTGTGAGGGCTCATTCTTGAATTTTCTTGCATGTAAGGATTCATAGAAGTGTGAAAATATTTTAACACATATTTTTAGTGCCCATCGTGGGGTAACCCACTTTTTACATGCTGGTTTTGATTATTTTTCGAGCTAACCCTTGTGCAGATTTGTTTGGAGATGAAAAACCCTAGATTTGAAATATTTGATCATATCTCCCAAATGGCTTGGTATTTTGATCTGAAAATATTTTTGTAGGTTGGCAACATATTAGAAAAGCTCCAAAAAAAATTTTAAAATTTTCGGAGGTGATTTGTATTTTTTATGATTTTTTCTTGATTTTTCATAAAAAATTGATTTTTGGCCCAAATCAATGTATTTTTAAAATTTTTTTACATTTTTGGAAAGGTCTTGGAATTATAAAGGGGGTCTATTCATTGTGTTTTTAATTTAGAAATCATATCATAGCTCATTTGGTCAATTTATAAAAATTGGTCTATTTTGGTAAAATGGGTCTCTAGGGCACAAATGAAAAGATTTTTCTAAAATTTTTACATTTTTGGAAAGATTTTTATTTTTTGATAGAGGTCTCTTTTTTGCATTTTAGATTTAGGGTCTGAATTCATGTAGTAAAAATTAGATCTTGTTGACTAGGTCAAATGCAAAAAAATAAAATTTTGTGATGGGTATGCACTTATTTTTCATTGTTCATTGCATGATATGAGTTATGATTTGGATTATTTTCTGGTTATCATCGCTCCTAATAATTGATTTTTAGATCTAACCCTAGGGTTTGCATAAGTTGGATATACATTGCATATCTTGTTTGCTTGTTTTCTTATCTTGTTCATTTGAAGGTGCTCTTGCTTTCATGGAAAATGTTTAAAACAAAGCATTGAACTTGAGGTACTTTGTTCCATCTCTACAAAATTTAGATTTTGGGATTAAAATTGAACCTCTCATGTGTTTAGCTTGAGTGTTTACATGCTTTCATAGAACACATTTCAATTGATGCTCTTAATGGGAAATGAATGAACATAGATTTGCTTTCATACAAGTTTGTGTAAGTGAATGCTTGTGTTTAAACCTTAAGTAATTCTTGGTTTCACTATCAAATATCTCATTGAGTGATTGAGGGCATGAATTCATTCCTTATTTACATAGGGAGTTAAATGCACCACTTTGTGGACTCACTCTATATTTGCTTGAAAAGTTAAATATTCCATTGATTTAACCCTTTGTCATTTGTGAGTAGTATTGATAAGTAAATTTAGATTACTTGTGATTGATCTAGATTGCTATCTTGGGTTATTGGACTCGCTAATCCACCAACCCTTCATTTTCACCCCGTGGTTGCAAGATCAACGCCACATTAAAGGGGAGGGGTCTATAAGAAAGAAGCGTTAATTGCTCCACTAGGCAACCCTTTTGTGCTTTTTGGAACTCACTTATTTTTTAAAGTGTGGACTCACTTTGAGTTGATGTGAGGAGTTAAATGTTCCATTTTTGGACTCACTTTGAGTTGGTGTGAAGAGTTAAATATTCTACTTTTGGACTCACTTTGAGTTTGTGTGAAGGGTTAAGTGTTCCACTTTTTTGGACTCACTTCACATTCTCTTGAAGGGTTAAATATTCCACTTTTGGACTCGCTTCACATTATCTTGAAGGGTTAAATGTTCCACTTTTGGATTCACTTCGCATTTACTTGAAGAGTTAAGTGTTCCACCTTTAGTGCTCTAAATACTTTTGATAGTGAATTACTTAGTTTTTATTTATAGAAAGCCTGCTTGGGGACACACCACCTCAAGGGACGACCTTAACTCCTATGTTCCGGTGGAGTATAAATATCGGGAGGTGAATCCAAAGACACCTCTCTTGGGAATTGAGTTTGATATCACTCTTGGCTAAGCCTCAAAGAACTTTATACCTTTGAGAAGTGAAGGAGGAGATTTGGGTTACCGTCTCCCCCCGGCTGTGTGATTTTGGATTCTTCTCATCTACAGATTTGGGCCTCACATACCTTGCATATATTGAGGACTCCTTTTAGAAAGCCATGTATATCCTTGTAGACAATTTGATAAGGTGTTGTTGTGTTCTAAGTGCCTGCTAAAACATTGTCAAGAACATACACAAGTAGAATCTTTAAGGAGTAGCATACTAAGTCACTATCTCTGTTCATGCGCAAGGTTGTTTTGTCCCTTGCCCATTGCTTGAAGACTGTTTGCTTGAATTCCCTGGTTGCTGTTCTATATGCTTGATCATCATTGAAAAATCTTTTGAAAAATCTAATTGGAATATTGAAACTAAGTTCCATCCTACTGTAGTGAGTTCTCCTTAGAAGCTTGGTCTTCCTTGGTCAGTCCAGGTCAGATCTTAAGTGTTGTCATGTTGCTCAACATCTCAATGAACGTTATGGTATCAATTGTACAAGATGACTCTTAGTCTTCTTCTTTCTTCTCCATTTCCCATGTTCTTCTAAAGTCTTCTATTCACATGGGAAATTATTCTTCTTCTTCTTCTTGATTCTTTTCCTTTTACTATCTAGTCTACCTTCTTCTATTCATCTATTCATTTCTTCCATGCTTGATTCCTCCTCTTCTATAACCATGAATCTTGACTATCTAGTTTTGGAACCTTTATTAAGAATAGATGATCTTGAGCTCATTGACATATTCGAAAAGTGTTGTTCCTCCAAAATTTTTATGAGTGATGAATTTATAGCAAAAATAAAAGAAAATATGATTAAATCAGATGCCTTTGCTAGAATCATAAACATGATCATATCACGATCTTCTTCTTCCAAACATTCTTCATCATCTAAATCTTCTCATTCTTCTTCACCTTCCAAGTCTTATCATGACTCTTTCAGACATCATTCTCATTCTTCATCTTCTAAGTCTTATCATGATTCTTCTAAACACTATTCACATTCTTCATCTTCCAAATCTTATCATGACTGTTCTAAACATTATTCACATTCTTCATTATCCAAGTCTTCTTCTTCCACTAATTCTTCAATTTCCTCTTCTTCACAATCTCATTCTTCTTCTACTTCTTCAAAGAGTCTTACCTCTCTTCACAAGACATACCATAATGAGCAATGTGATATTCCTTATGATGCCTCTTCCATAAATAGTGACACACCCACCTATGATGACTATGATGATGGACAATGTAGTGATGCCTATGAAACTTCTATTCCTAAGAGTCCTCCTCGTCGTGTACTCGTGCTTGCTAAAGGGTCATCCTATTGGGTAGATCGTGATGGTGATCCATATGATTCTGATTTTGAAAGAAACTTTGATGAATTTTGTGAACAATACCTTGATTATAATCTAGCTACTACTGTTGCAAAATATAAAATGCACCGTGCTGATTTGAAACGTAAATATTATAAGAATCCTTCCTCTAAGAACATTTATGCTAAAAATAAAGATGACACTCTCAAACAAGATCATGTTAATGTTGAACCTTTATCTTGTGATGGTTCCCTTCCATCCCCTACTTCCTCCAATGCCCATACATCTCCTAAAGCTTCTGAATCTTTCACAAATCTTTCATCTAACAAAAATCTTAAGGCTTTTCATGCGGTTCCCTATAGTTATCCTCAAGGGCTACCTCTTAAAAAAACTCAAGCTAACCTTCATTTGGCTGAAAATACTTTCAATAATGCTAAACCTAAAGAGCCTAAGCCTTTATATGTTACAATGCCTACTTCAGCTAATTCTTCACCATCTCTTCCAAAGTCTTCCATACAATTCCAACCTACTTCCTTGTCCTTAGAAGTGGCTCCATGTCAAGAGGACTCTAAAAATGATAAAGAAAAGAACATAAAGAAAGATCAAGATCAAAAACCTTCCATGTCATCCAATTCTCTTCATGATGTATCTTCTCCATTGCATGGTTCTTTTGATCCTCTACACTCTTCCGCATTCATTCCACCATCTCCTAAGCAAGATCAAGCTACTACTTACACCATTGAGCTTATTGATAATCAAAATAACCTTACCACACTTGTGCTTTCCAAAGATGATACTTCCATTAAGGTTATTAAAAATGGTGTTGTTACTTCTGATATAAATCCTATTAAAAATCAAAAGAAAGTTGATACGCTTATGCTATCCAGAGATCCTTGTCAAGATCAAAGTCTTCCACCTTCTTGTTCTACCGCTCCATGCTCACTTCCACTTTCTACTCTTCCTAAATCTTCGCAAGCTTTGAATGATCCTATCAACGAAGTTGCTCCTATTCAAGATGTTCATGATACTATTGAAAATCCTAATGCTCACTCTAAAGATACTGATGTCCTTGGTTGTCATATAGATGCTGATGAACTTAATGATTATCCTTTTGCATCTTCCACGTCCATCCTTGGACCTCCTCCACCAATACTAAGGGCTTCATGTCTTCCTTCCATCTTGGGTCCTTATGTCTCTTCACTTTCCCCTCCTAACTCTCCTAATTCATCATCCATCTTGGGTCCTTACATCCCTTCATCTCCTATCTTTCCTCAAGATCAACATAGATGCATACCCTTGAATCCTTTTCATCCACCCACCCATCTAAACCAGTCGTATTTTCCTTCTTCTTCCATAAGTCCCAAGTCTTTTGGAAGTAACTTGAATGTTCAATATAAGAAAAAGAAGAAATACAAGAATCCATAAAAAAAGAAGATCACCATGTCTTCTCTAATCGACATGGGGGCATAAAGTCAAAAGACATATCTAAGAAGAAAACTACAAGACAAGTATGGGTTCCAAAATCTATCATTGAAGATATTCTCTCTAAATCATCAAAAGAAAATGAAAAGACTACGACTATATGGATTCTAAAGTCTCTCTTGAAAGAGTCTAATGTTGAACAAAAAGTGAAGTTGGCATTCAAGCTCCCAAAGGCTTCCACTTCATCTTCTTCCAAAAATATTCTTCCATTCTATGCGCCTAAACCATAACTTCTGCTAAACATTCGTCATATTCCTTCTCGTATTCCTTCATTCAAGTTTTCTCCACCCTCTCGCCACCCTTCAAGGTGTGTGTTGATGTTGATCTTGCCTTCCTTTCCATCTCCCCTTTCAAAATCCTTTCATTCATTATCCTTCTACCTTTTATCATTTTTCCTTATTTGACTATTCCTCATATCTTCCAACCTCACTCTCTTTACATAAAATTTTATCCTCCATTTTTCTCTTCCATCTCTCTTTCCCCATTAGCATCTTTGACCATATCATTTTGAATCTTTGGTATATCAATGATTTATCCTTTCAAGGAGCATTATCTAAAAAGCTTGCCTTCTTCCAACAAAATTTTTTTTAAAAAAAAAAATTCAAAAAAATAGAAAAATTCAAAAAGAAAAGAAAAAAAATAAAAAAATTGAAAATGTGCCATGGTGAAAACCTGGAAACAGGCACCTTGGTAGCAAAAGTAAAGAGAAATAAATTCATCCTATGGTGAAAACTACTCCCTTGTGGCACCTTGGATAAGTACTATGATGAAAACCTGGCAATCAGGCATCATACGTAATTCTTCTACATTTTTATCCATTTCATCTTCTCTCTTTGATCTTGACAATGTTGACCTATACATGAACATTTGACTATCTTGTGAGCCATCTTACGATGATCTTTCTTTCATTCCATTCATATTTTTCCTCCATTCATTCTAGCCTTTGGCTATCCTTTTCCCTTTGGTCTTAATCTAATAAAAAAAAGTAAAACACGATGCTATGAAGCCTCTTGACATGTCTACTCCTTTGGACTGCATCCTTTCCTTCTTTTGCAGTGTGATTTTGTTACTTATTCTATGCTAGTCTTTCATTTCTTATCCAAATGTGCTTTACATGATAATTTTTCCCTGGCTTGGGTACTCTTGAAGAGTTTGCCTTTGAGGATTTCTTCCCTCCACTCTCCTTCATTCTCATGTCTTCTATCTCTTTCACCAGCTTGCTCATCCATCTTGTCCCTCACCTTGCTAGACACTGAGACTACACGATGTGATCTTGCTTAAGAGTTTGATGCCTTTTTCTGTCTGGGGGCATCCTTTGTACATATTTTATGATCCTGAAAAAATATAAAAAAAAATTCATATATGATGCTGAAAAAATCTTAAAAAGCATATAAAGTCCTGAAAAAATATAAAAAAATAAAATAAAAAATTTAAAATTTAAAAAAAATAGAAAAAGTGCCTTGGTAGCAAAAAAATTGCAATAAATCTAAGTGGTGAAAACTTGGAAACAGGCGCTACTTGAGGCCTTTGCACCCCTATTTGTTAGCATGTGTCCTCGACACTTAGCCTTTCTCCATCATGTCTTGACCTTATTTGGCATAGTCTAGAATTGGTCTTTATCTTTGTCTAGGGGGCATAACTGTTAGCATAGGTCCTTTAGATGCGTTTGTCTCTTGGGGCATTTCATAACAGATTTTTTTCTACACCACCCCACACAGTGTTTTTCAACACTACCCTTGCGTCGAGTGTTTCTTAACACTTATCAGATGTCTTACCCAATAGTCTAAGTATGATGCGATATTTCTCATTTGTAGATGTGATAACTAAAGTTTGACTCTATGACTAACACACACGCACTTAAACAATCAATTCGCTTGAGATATGTTGACTTTACTTTTCTTGGTGTGCTGTCTATGAGAATTTCTTTGATGAGTGGTCTCTCCCTGAGAAGTTTTCGATGATGCATAGCTAGAAGACTGAGGGTATAAGAACATGTTTTATTTCTTTATCTTCTTGTGGGTATATTTCGTTGATCCTAACTGTCATGAGCATTTATGCTGGTCTTACTTGACATTATGGATTGACAAGGTATTATCCTTGACTATTTTGCGAGTGCATGCTTCTAGTTATCTTGACTTTCATGTGTCTTGATACAAGCATAATCTCACCATATCAAACATAGGTGATCTCACTGCATTAGTCATCTGGACCTACATGTCTTTGATGCCTAGGTGGGATTTTCACATTTCTATCTGATAAAGATCATATTCATATCCACATAGTTATGCTAGTGTGCATTGTATGATCTTACGATGCTACCAATAATGCTCGATGATGATAATTAGATGTCTATAAGCGTTGTGACCTTGCAAGTCAACCAATTTCATAGTAGCTTGCATTCTTAGGTTCATCATAGTTTAGTTTTTGCATTTTGCATATAGAGAGAGCTCTCCTTTTTATCATCTACGAACTAGTTGGTCAACTGTGCTCATTTTCTAGTTCTTCTTGATCATATCTTTCATTTTTGGTCTTTCATATCACATCATTTTCTATCCATTTCGGACTCGAAACTGAAATCTGAGTCGCGTTGACTGACCATTTGAGGCACCATTCTTCGATTTTCGATGAAATTTTTTCCTTTCCATGTCTTTCAAACTTCTAGTCTTTCATTCACCCCTTTCGCTTCCTCTCTGAGGTTTGACTTCATCTTTATTCTATATCTTTTTCAGTCAAACCTAGTCAACCTGAGGCATATCTTCACTGTTTGATGGTTATCCTATCATGCTCCATCCTTCGATTATGATTTATTGTGACTTGATCAAGTTTATCAATTTGTTGTTCTCCTTTATCTGATTTCGATTTCGATTCTGAGGGGGCAGTACCTATCAGCTTTCATCTTTGATTCAGCTTTATCATTCAGCTCAGCTTGAGATTCTTATCTCTTATTTTGGATATGATCCTGAATCGACCTCATGTCTAAAATATTTTATTTATGTTTGTCCGGATGTGATCCCAAATCGACCTCACATCTGAATTGTTTTGTGATCCCAGATCGATCTCACATTTCAATTCTTCTTTGACTGCATGTGTTCCCAGATCGATCACACATTAATCAAAGAGGGGCAAATGTATGCACCCTAAAATGGTCACCTAGACTTTGGGCCCTATTTCTGCAATTTATCAAATTCCTGAATCAATATTTTCAAAAATCAACATTTTTCAAATATATCACTTTCCTTGATCAAATCATAATCAATTCAATATTTCTTAAAGTTTGAGTCTTATTTAATTTAAAAGAAATAAAAATAAAAATCTTATTTAATTAAGAGAACATGCTCCCTTTTAATTAATTAAATAATAAAATCACTTTATTCTAAGTTTTTATTTAATTAAAAAGAATTTTCTCCCCTTTTATTTAAATAAAAAATCTCCACTTTTCTTCTTATCCTTGTTGCACAAATAAAGCATTTAATTCTTATTTATAAAGAAAAAAAAAAATAAAAAAAAAAAGAAAAGTACTTTTGCCTCACATGGACATAAATTAAATGCTCACCATAAAGTAAATGTTTCTAATTTTTTTATTGGAGGATATTTGTGCACAAGGATCAAGCTTCTTTTTTTCTCCATCGTTGATTAAGTCTTTTGCCTCTTAATCTCCATGGTCCATTGATTTTTCACCTCCTATAAAAGAAGAGCTCTCTTCCTCATTTGCACACACAATACATACTTGAATTATTATGCTACAGGTTTTCTAAGTCATTGAAGCTTTTGGAGATATTTTTGCATCAAATTTTGAAGATTTGGAGCATCATTGGCATTCATCTTACATTTACATCACATCCTAGCTTGCATCATAGTTGCATTATCATGGTATCATTTCCTTTCATGTTTTAGATTAATCTCACATAGTTTAATTAGAGGGTTTGTAACTCTTTCATTTCCATTTTCAAAGTTTAATTGCATCTTCATTCTCATAAGATTAATTTGCATTCTCATATAGATTTGCATAGTATTGCATTCATTTGGAATCTCTCATTGTGTGGTTGACTAGCAAGGTCATGAGTTTATAGCTCTAGCTGAGAGCAATTTTACAAATCTTGCAACTCCATGCATAAAGAGCTATGGATCGATTTGTGAGGGCTCATTCTTGAATTTTCTTGCATGTAAAGATTCATAGAAGTGTGACAACATTTTATCACACAAGTTTGACTAAAAAAACTACACAATTGAATCCTAATAGAAATATTGCAATTTAACTTACTATAGAAATTATGTCTTTCTTATCAATTCCTAACCCCATTTTTTAGTTGACATAGTAAAAAAACCCATCTAAATTACCAATGGTGAGGATGTACTCAAAACAAAAATACAAAAGCCTACATTTAAAAACAAATTTCTCCAACTTTTTAAGAGTAATTGAGTCAACGTACCATTGAAAAAATACAGTTAAACATCAACAATATTCTACGAAAGAATCTCAAAACAAAATTCTCAATCAAGTTGAATGAAAAAACCATTCTCAGTGCTATCAAGATCAAATGAGGATGCCATGTGTAATCACCCAAAATCAAGCTAATAGAACCTAAGGCCCCATGATTATCAATTCAGCTGAAAAAGGAAGATAAAGAGACAAATATAATTCTAAAATTGTTTGTATTATGTGGAATCGATATATATGCAATGTCTCGCAGCATAAGAAGTTACCATTGTCCCACATGAAGACCATAGGGTGTGATGCAGTAATGTGGGGCGTGCAGTTAAAAGAAAAATAAAATAATAAATTTCACTAATGTTGAGATCACTACATCCCCCAAGGAAGTGAGATGAGCTATGTCAGAAGGTGTGGGGACACGTGTGTTGAAAATATGTTTACAGGAGTGGGGAATAAGGGTACTGAAAGTAATAATTATTCCAAATAATAGTAAATATTAAGGTAAGGAAGATAATATGGGAAAAAATAATTTTTGGCCAAGTCTAAAACTGTTTCACGGGGATAATTATGGAAGGAGGATAAAAACTTAGTGAAAATGTTTTATATTTAAAGCGTCATGATGCAATGTCAGCCACTTTAATTTTCACTTAGGTGAAGAAATTTTCTTACATAAATTATAAAATAGTGAAAAGAAAGGGAATGTATTAAAGCTTTGGGGAAGTATTACACAGGCGAATTTTCACTAAAGTTAAAAATATTTTTTTAGGAAATGGAAAATATAATTTTTGCAAATAAAGTGACTGGTGAATGAGGGACTTTTCATTAAAGGTTTTGTTTTTCCATTGGGGTAAATCTTTTCACCATAGTGAACATAAATAACCACTAGGTGAATTTGCAATTGCATGCATATGTGGAATTCTACAAATGAAGTCTTAGTAAAAGGGATTAGAATTTGACTTTGTTTCTTTTAAATTCTTCAAGGCTTTTTAATTTGTTCTATTAGTGCAAGGAAGATATTGAAATTATTTATATTGAGGGAAAAGTTATGTTTATAATTTGAAATCCAGTGTTTGGAAATTTATCAATTCTCACATTTCCAAAAAAAATTGTTTTTTTATAAATAGAGGTAACATCATCAACCGAAATCTTTTGCATTTATGTGAAGGTCACTCTTTTGAGTAGATCTTCTTTGTATTTATTGATCATAAAGTCATTATACTCCTTATAAATTTTTAGAATTTTAAAAAATGATCTATCATGAAAAAACCTATTAAGTGAAATCTACTCTATTTCATGATTCTTGTTCCAAGAAAACAAGCCAGACAATCACATACAATATCCAGAAAACAAATAACAGAAAATTCGTTATTATTGGTTCATCATTTTTGTGTTTTCCAAAAAAGTGAAAAACACAAAAATTAACCTTGGATATAGAGAAATTTTCTACCACAAATTAACATTCCTACTACCGTAAAAAGCTTTTCTACAAATAGAGCCATCATTTGCTGAGGAGTAAAAGAAGCCATCAAAATGACATTAAAAATTAAGCTCAAGCATGAGGTGAGTGAGATGTATAAATGGTTCATAGTAAAGTATTTTTCACAAAGTTAATGATTTTTCTTTATAAAATACACCGGTTATTCCTCCACCAATTCTATTCACAAAGAAAATCCTACTTTTTAGTAACTTTATGTTTTTTTGTCCAGGATAATTACAAAACAAAACACTCCAATGATGACCCTTGTGATCCCCACCTTAAACAAAGATTTGGAAAACCATGCCAAAATTTGAGACTTCTGAATCTGTTCATGAACAAAGTGGACAATTTTTATAACAACTCAACCAAGAAAGTAATTAAATTATTTTAACAATAATTATACAGAATCTTTTAAAAATATAGACTTATTAGCTATTAGTTTAAACTTTTAGAAATAATCAGCTTGCAGATAATGCAGTATCTGGATTTGATTGTGTGCAAGTTTTTAACATCAACATTTCGAATCACATTCCATGATCCATCATCAAGATGAGAAGAGCTGAAAGAGCAAATGAATCAGGGAAAGTGATTCGAAATGTTGATGTAAAAAATTTGGACACAATCAAATGTAGAAACTTCGTTATCTCTATTTGATGAATTGTGGAAATCTCCTAGCATTGAATAACCAGCTTATTTATTAGATCATAAATCAGAAAACTATCCATAATTGTACAATGACTTCTTTTAGGAAAATTAATTTATGACTGACCATACACAAGTTTAAAGGACACCATAAGCTATCTAACTACCCGTGATCTCTAAACGACAAAGTCTTTGTCAATCTATAAAAAGAGTAGACATGTACAAAAACTAAATTATGACAGACTATGAACTAATTGAAATGATTTTCAAAGTGGTGAAAACTTTTTTTAAACTAACTTATTCATAAAGTAATAAGCTACACAATTCTGAACAATCCATAAATGTAATAGACGTGCAGTCTTTTTGTGGAAAATTAGACAAGCATTTAACGTATTATTTTATTAAATATGAAAACTGTGCGTGAGCACACAATTTTCAATGATCACATGGTTCACTGCTTAGTAATAAAACTCTACTACATATGCTCTCAATATAATAGAGCCTTGTCACATTAAATTCTTTTACATAGAATACCCATTGATCAGTAACACTCATAGAGTGTGATATTCACCCTTAGACGAAAATAAACTTCTCCCTCATATGCATCAGTATCGATTGTAGCGATTCCTCTGGCCATCAAGAAATCCCCAGTTCCACCCACAACAGATATATCTCTGTACTTAACCAGAATTGGATCTGCTCCACCGAAGGTAATAGTGCCTTTATAATCAGTTGAATTCAGCACAAATGTGAATCCAAGCCAAGAACTGAATGTATTCTTCATATCATAGAAATAAAAGCCCTGAGCTCTACCCACAGGAGGAGAATGAAGATTATTATCAAGAGTAATAGGATCATCAAACACAGCCAGATCTCCAAAATGGTTATTGTCAGTCATAATGGTGAGATTGGCTCCTTGAGGGGCTGCAACAAGTGTAGATGTTGCATTCCCTGCATTTTTACCATTGTAGATAATGTCATGAAAATACAAAACAAGATTCCTACAGGGCTTTGGAAGCTTCTTTTTCCTACTATGGCAATCTGCACCATCCAGCAAGACTGTGGAGAGCAGAATCCACAGAATGCACAAATTCAGAACTCTACCATTCCAGATTGCCATTGTGCAAAATATATCAGGAATAGCTCTGAAGGATAGAAAGAAGTTGGGTATTTCAGCTTGCACTAGAGCTCTATATATATAACATTGAAATGCACATATTGATTGAGGTAATTTGGAAGAGAGTGGCCTTCAAGTCAAAGGTTGTTGAGGGGTTACATCAGTTTGGTTTTCTGTAGACAATCTTTCCACTGATTTCTTCAGAGAGCCACGCAAAAAGGGTTGTTTCGAGCAGTTAAAACTTTTGTTTGCAAGCGTGTGATTTTAACGAATGAAGCTTCCGTCCAAGTCTCCCCAACCGACAAATTTGAATCGGTTGTTGAAACAATTGTTTTTCTTTGTTCGTGGCTCTTCTGAGTGGGTGGTTGTGAGCTTTTATTTTCCGAAATGCGCCTCCAATGAGTATGACACGGAGGGGGTCTCCACCGAGAAAACTAAATAATGGGGCCATACAGTGAAACTTAGCGTGTGTACTGCAATGAGAGAGTTATTTTTTACGTGAGAATATGCGAATATGAGTACTCAGAAATAATCGGAAAAGCGAGTTAAACAGAGGTGAATTGTAGAGCTTTTCGGTGTTTGGGTATGCGGGTGTGGTGTAATGACAAGTTGTCATTGTTTTGGAATATAAGGTTGAAAATAAACAACCTTTAATAAAAAAAATTAAATTTCTATTAACAGTGTCTTCGTTTCTCATAATTGCAGGATTATCAACAGTGGGGATGTTGAATGCTTCTACCTTCACTGAATATTTCAAGGGCGAACCGATTGTATAAACACATTAATACCTCTTCCTATTCAAACACAAGCTTCAATATTGTAAGCTCTCACATGGTATTCCGTGCTCTACTGGAGTTTTTCTCGTATAGTTCAACTATACAAAACCGTGTAGAAATTTCACCCTTATACAAATAAAGAAAAAGTTCAGTTAAAATGTTGGTGATGTGAAACAAATGGCGACAGTTAATGGTTTTTTAACAAAAATCCAAATATTTTAGGAATGTTAACTGTTTATTAAGGCGTGCTCTTAAAGATATTGATATTAGATCTACAGTTTATATGGACCATTATAAAGAGTGTTGGAAAATATCAATTCTTTGTTGGAAAAATATATGAACAATGTCATAGAGTTGGCAAACTTCTAACCTTTTTATTAGACAATTTGTAGGAAAAATTATTTATAGCTGACAACTATACTGAATTGTTAAATGGTGATTAAGATCTATCATATTTTCACAATCCATCAGAATAATACAATGTTTTTGGAATTGATTGTGTGGAAGTTTTTTCATCAACGTTTTGGATCACACTTTGTGGTCCATCATCAAGATGCAAGAAAGATAAAAGAGAGAAAAATAAGATTGTTGCAGACCTGGAATCCAAAAAGAAAAGGAGAAAGGAGAGGAAAGGGAAGATAATGCAAACCAATGAGTTCAGTTAAATTGAAATCAATAAGAATTAAATAAAAAGTTGAAAAAGGCAAACCCAAGACCTAACAAACATGGATAATAAATCAGGAGCCATAACCTTAAAAATAGAAAAGCAAGGGAAAAAAATCACAAAAAACAAGAAAAAATTAATAAATAAAGTAGAACAAAAACCAAATAAGACCAAATAAAATACACACTTAACTAAAAAGAGAAAATTATAAATAGATAAAAGACATATTAAAAAACAAACCATATGTATGTATGTATGAACAAATAAATAAATATATAAGAATAAGAACAAAAATATTAATATATATCAATATAAATCTAAAGAAAAAAAATGGAAAACAAAAAATATACATAGAAATAGAAAAACATACTAATTTTTTTTACAGAAATAAAAATAAAAATAGAAGATGAATAAAATACAAATGTGTAAACATGTCAATAGAAAAGAAATAAAACATATAATAAACAAAAAAAATACAAGTATACATATAAGAATTTTAAAATATAATAATATAAAGAACGTCCACACACACACACACATATATTTATGAAAATATATAAATAGACATCTATATATAAGAAAATATCTATAAACAAATATATAGACATACATACACATATATATAAGAATAGATAAAAGTTTAATATATTAATTAACGAAAAAGTAAGATAATATATAAAAATAAACTAAATAGAGAAATATATATATTATTATTGGAGTCTTATCACTCCTACTCAAAAGTTAAAATTATATTCAACCCCAAATCGAAGCAATCAAAACAAAAAGAAATTCAAAACCAAAGTTCTCCAAAACACTAGAGCCAAAACCCACCTCCATAGGACTGCCCGTCACCTTAATAAGACAAAGAGAGGGAAAAAAGGAGGAATGAACCACAACTCTATTGTAATCGCAACAATACACCCCACCTTAATAGGTGTTGGTTCCAGCTCAATAGGATCCTAACAAGGGAGAATCCATACAAGAGTAACAACAACCCATTGAAGAAAAGAAAAATGAAGCTCCTAAACACCAACCTACCACCTCCCCAATCACCACCTCTTCTTTCCCTCAAGACACCAGTCCTATTTCAATTGCCTCTGCCATCAACTAATTCACCATCACTACATCCACCTCCTCTAACACTGCTATCACTCCAGCCATTATTTGAACTGACCTTACCATCAACACGTGCACTACCTTAACTCCAAACACCACCTCATCATCTCCTCCAGCCACCAACCCCACCTTCCACCAGATCCCCACCCATGCTTCTTCCTCTTCCAACACTACTTCCATCTCCGCACCACTATCAATACCTGCATTACCTCCAACATCCCAACCATGACAACCTCCTATGCCTAAGCACCAACCCTAGTTTCATAACTACATCTTCTCATCAAGCCATATTCACAAATAATACAACAAACAACTCCAAACTCTATAGTCAAAAGGACTTCTATCCCCACTATAGATTTTGGGCTCCACAAAACAAAAAGAAAGAAACTTCTCTACCCAAATGATTCAAACCGCTAAAACAAACAAGACTTAGGGAAAACCAACCCTTTCCATTTAATCTCCAAAACAAGCACTAACAGAAATACCACACACACAATAGCATCTCCAAAACAAAGCAATCTATGGCTACGAAACCCAAGTAAAATTCTATAGAAAATACACTGAACCGATGGGGCCTATAACAATAGGAACGACCCCTCCAAACGGCGCAAATGATCTGCAGAAGGAATCATGCACAGTCCTTGCAAGCAAACCCCTTACCTACACTTCTGCAATTGCCCAGAGGCTCAATTAGTCAAAAGTAAAGCTTGGGAGAAATAAAACCCCCCTCTGCAAAAGTCCACAACCCCACATAATCGACGCTCGTATCATCCATACCATACGCCAAGTATCTTGCAAAATACACGAGTGAAGCGCCTAGTAAACCAGTGTAATCCATAAATGGAAAAACGAACACACAAAGCCCCTGGCAGTAGAAAAATTAGCCCGAAGACCAAAGTCATCATCCTCTTTGTCATCTTTGTCATCAGCATCCGAATCCTCAAAGGCTTCCCTTGAAGCTCATCTGCAATGACCATTCTTCAAACCTCTACTCCCACTCTCTCTCTCTCTATATACACTGGCTTTTATATATGTGTGCACGCTCTCTTATTTTCTAATAGTTTTATATTTTCTTTTGTATATAGTTTTTCTTATCTTTTCTTTACTATTTATTTTTTCCTTTTACTTTTATTTTTATATAATTATATTTTCAAATTCTTTCTTTCTTTTTTATTTGTATTTTCCGTTTATATATTATTATATATGTATTCATATTATTATTTGTTTATTTTATGTTTTTTTTTAAATTTATTGATATGTTTACATATTTGTATTTTATTCGCGTTTATTTATTTTCTTTAAAAAAAAACAAAATTGGTATGTTTGCCTATTTGTATGTATATATAAGAATGTATACTATTTGTTTTTCATTTTTGTTCTTTAGATTTATATTGTTATATATTAATAGTTTTGTTCTTAGTTTTATATATTTATTTATTTTTACACACATATAGTTTATTTTTATATATATCTTATATGTATTTATGTTTTTATCTTTTCAGTTGGGTCTTCTTTTTCTTTTCTGTTCTTCCTTATTTGTTAATTTTTTTCTATTTTTTGTGGTTTCTTTTTTCATGCTTTTCTATTTTTTAGGTATTGGCTCTTAGTTTCTTATCCTTGTTTTTTAGGTCTTGGGTTTTCTTTTTAAATTTTTATATTTAATTCTTATTGATTTGGATTTGACCTCTCTTTGGTTTGCATTATGAAAAAGCTCGCATACAATCAATTGCAGAAGCATTGTACTATAAATGATAATTTTTTTACACATGAAACTTTTATAAATAATCAGCTTATTTATTAGATTATAAGTTACAGAACTATTCATAGTCTATACAACAATTTTTGTTTGGGATATTAATTTATGACTGAATATACACAAGTTTAAAGGACACCATAAGCTACACAACTATCCGTGATCTCTAAAGGACGAAGTCTTTGTTAATCTATTAAAAGAGTAGACATGTAAAAAAAAATAATCTATGAGAGAGTATGAACTAATTGAAATGATGACAATTTAAACTGGTGAAAACTTTTTGTAAACTAACTATTCATAAAGTAAAAAGCTACACAAATCTCAACAATCCATAAATGTAATAGACGTGCAGACTTTTTGTGGAAAATTAGACAAGCATTTAACTGAATAATTTTTAAAATATGAGAACTGTGCACGAGCACAGAATTTTCAATGATCTCATAGTTCAGTACATAGTAATAAAACTCTATTACATATGCTCTCAATATAATATAGCCTTATCAGATTGAATTCTTTTACGTAGAAAACCCATTGATCAATAACACTCATAGAGTGTGATATTCACCCTTAGACGAAAATAAACATCTCCCTCATATGCATCAGTATCGATTGTAGCGGTTCCTCTGGCCATCAAGAAATCCCCTGTTCCACCCACAACAGATATATCTCTGTACTTAACCAGAATTGGATCTGCTCCACCGAAGGTAATAGTGCCTTTATAATCAGTTGAATTCAGCACGAATGTGAATCCAAGCCAAGAACTGAATGTATTCTTCATATCATAGAAATAAAAGCCCTGAGCTCTACCCACAGGAGGAGAATGAAGATTATTATCAAGAGTAATAGGATCATCAAACACAGCCAGATCACCAAAATGGTTATTGTCAGTCATAATAGTGAGATTGGCTCCGTGAGGGGCTGCAACAAGTGTAGATGTTGCATTCCCTGCATTTTTACCATTGTAGATAATGTCATGAAAATACAAAACAAGATTCTTACAGGGCTTTGGAAGCTTCTTTTTCCTACTATGGCAATCTGCACCATTCAGCAAGACTGTGGAGAGCAGAATCCACAGAATGCACAAATTCACAACTCTATCATTCCAGATTGCCATTGTGCAAAATATATCAGAAATAGCTCTGAAGTAGAGAATGAAGTTGGGTATTTCAGCTTGCACTAGAGCTCTATATATATAACACTGAAATGCACATATTGATTGAGGAGATTTAGAAGATTGGGTCCTTCAAGTCAATGGTTGGTGAGGGGTTATATCAGTTTGGTTTCCTGCAGACAATGTTTCCACTGATTTCTTCAGAGAGCCACGCAAAAAGGGTTGTCTCGAACAGTTAAAACTTTTGTTTGCAAGCGTGTGATTTTAACAAATGAAGCTTCCGTGCAAGCCTCCCCAACCGACAATTTTTGAACTGGTTGTTGAAACAATTGTTTTTCTTTGTTTGCATCTCCATTGCCTCTCGTTCTTTGTGTACTAGCAAAATAATCTTTTCAAGCACGATGTGGAAATAGACAAATCGTGGCTCTTCTGAGTGGGTGGTTGTGAGCTTTTATTTTCTGAAATGGGTTTCCAATGAGTATGACAGGGAGGGGGTCTCCACCGAGAAAACTAAATAATCGGACCATTCAGTGAAACTTAGTGTGTGTACTGCAATGAGAGAGTTCTTCTTTACGAGAGAATATGCGAATATGAGTAGTTAGAAATTATCTGAAAAAGGCGACTTAAACAGCTATGAATTGTAGAGCTTTTTGGTACAATTTGTCATTGTTTTGGAATATAAGATTGTAATAATAGTAAAGGTTACAAGTCCTCATCATCGAGGAACAGGAAGAGCGTGGGTCATATCAGTAGATTGCCGCGCAGTAGCCTCCAAATGAAGTGCATAGGAAAGGTAGGCTGCTTTACTCTTCATTCCGCAATTCGACTACTATTATTTTTTATAGCAAATGTATGATTTGTCTAATGTATCGTATTTCTGCACGGAGATCAGGATCCAAAGGAAACATCCGCTACTGAAGGTGTTTCCACTTCAAGCTTTACCAAGGCACGAAACAATTTATAGTTTATGATTATTGTATCCTAGCATTTGCACGTTTGAAGGGAGCAAGGATTATGCATATGCATTACAATATTATTATTAAAATAATATTTAAACAAATTTAAGATTTAAAAAAATAAATTATAATAATATATTATATTAGCAACTCATAACTATTATGCAAGAGAATAATACAATTTTTATTTAAAATTTTATTTATTTGATGATTTGGATTGAACTAAGGTCATAGACATGAATAATCAATTATATTTCAATATTTCAATTTTAGAGCTCTTAATATTAACAAATCTATAAACATTTATTGTAGAAAAAAATCAACTTAACACTTTTGGTAAAGTAGGTACATTAGCATACATATTATAAATCTTATTAGTACTTGCAGGTTACATTGGTAATGTACTTACTTTCTCATGTCCTTGCTAATTAGTAAGTACATATGCTAATGTACTTACTTAAGGCATAGTATTATTTGATTTTATTATTATAATTTTTTATCATTATAAATAATAATTAATATTAAATTATATATTATTAATTTTTTATTTTTATATTTTAATATCAAATGTATGAAATTATGTCAATTATATTACTTCTTTAATAATAACATATTTAAGAATTATACATATTTTAAATTAAAGTAAATATATATTTTTGATGTTAATGCATAATATTGTAATTTTCAATAAAGGTTTACAATAATTATAAGATGTTTTAATTATATATTTTATAACTAATTAAAATATATTTATAATTCTAACAAATTTATTACAATTTAAATTAGATAGACATTCAAAATTAAAATTACAATTATGACAAAACTAAAATGGTTAAAAAAATTACTTTACATATAAATTAAAATTAATTATGTTTTTTATTGAACTTTACATAACTACAAACTATAGATTTAAGTAGCCTAACATAACACCAACTTTAAATATAATTCTAATTTAACTATAATCTTATCTCTAATTAGATTAAACTACAACTATAACAAGTGTCACGTAGTGGCTAGTACTTGCCGTAATATTGCAATAAAATAATAAATATAATAGTAGTTGTTGTTATTATTGTAATAAAAGTAATAAATATAATAACTTAAGTATATAATATTTTCATACAATAAATTGATTGTAAGTCTAGTGAAATTATGATTGAAGTTATATATTTTATTTTGGTACATTGTACTTTATTTTAATTTTGAGAAAATGACATTTCATTAGAAATAATAAAATATATTGTAATATTATTTAATTATTTGACTTTTCTAAAATATTATTTTTTAATATATATATATATATATATATATATATATATATATATATATATATATATATATATATATATAAACAAATTATATGTTATTAAAATAATATATAATATCAATCATTATTTCTTTTCAAAATTAAGGAGTTCATAAAAATTTTCTCACTTTTTAAATCTATACCTTTAATTTTTTTTTAAATATAAAATAAAATAAAACCTAAAATTTAATATAAAAACTACAAAAAAATGTCCTAATACCAAAATTTGAGAAAACCAAAATAAATGGCTAAATTTATGCAATATAGCTAAAAAGTTGGTGGGTCTTCTATATTCTGAAAATTCTGAGTATAAGACTCAATTTATTTTAACCAATCAGATCATCAATAAATAATTTTCAT
The DNA here is from genome assembly GCA_027943335.1 of Chamaecyparis obtusa. Taxonomy (NCBI): domain Eukaryota; kingdom Viridiplantae; phylum Streptophyta; class Pinopsida; order Cupressales; family Cupressaceae; genus Chamaecyparis; species Chamaecyparis obtusa. Next base: position 179,632 of record BSBK01004024.1, read on the forward strand.
AATTTATTAAATTAAAAAATGTGCATATTAACTATAGAAAATATAATTTTTTTCACACAATGAGAAATATAATTAAATTTAATTGGACGAAATTGGTGGAAAAATAATTCATTTAATCACTAGTTAAGAGTCACAATCCATAAATTGATGCAATAGTACTTGCTTAGCCTAATGACAAGTACTAATAATAATGAAATCGTATTCAATTTAAATGACATCAAATGATCTGACAAGAAAATTTCATCCTAGTAGAATCTGATCTCATTCCTTCCAATTTAAATTAAAATATAGAATAATATTTCTTTTAAATAATATAGTTATTTGTTTAACAACTAATAAAAATAAATAACTTTTAATTAAGTGTTTTTTTTTAACATACAAACTTTATTAAAAATGACGGGCAATGAATTTTCCTTTCACAAACAGTAAACAATCAACTAATATTTTCCGGCAATGTTCCATCATCTTCTCAAATTACTCACAGTTCAATTTGAATAGTAGCCGCAAAGGGCATGAACACCCATCAAAACATAGAAAATGTGGCTTCAGCGATAACAGTGGCAGAATGAATTGAGGCATTTTCACTTGGTTTTGGAAGTATACAGTAGATATGAAATACCAAAGCATATACAACATCAGTTAACCGTGAACTGCAAGTTGCCTCACAAATAATAACAATAATAAGGTTGCGTATGTTCAAAGCATTATAAGTTTTTTATTGGAGAAAATTTCAAAGACTTTATCTGCAATACAGTTAAGAGCAAAGTCCCATTGCAGCAAATAAAGGGACTAACAACAAAGAGACAGTCTCAGACCAGTACAAGATTCGATCTCACAGCATTTCATAAGGGGATTATCCTATTCAAACAGAGGCTTCAATATAGAAAGCCTGAATGCCTGAATGGCTTTCACTGAATATGTCAAGGGAAGACCGCTTGTATAAACACAATAATACCTCTTCCTATTCAAACAGAAGCTTCAATGTTCAATGTTGTAAGCTCTGACATGGTATCCCATGCTCTAGTGGAGCTATTCTCGTACAGTTCAACTATACAAAACCCTGTAGAATTTCACTTATACAAATAAAGAAAAGTTTAGTTAAAATGTTGGTGATCTCAGACAAATGGCGACAGTTAACTATTTTTTAACAAAATCCTAAATATTTTAGGAATTTTAACAGTTTATTAAGGCGTGCTCTTAAAGATACTGATAGTGGATAGATCTACAGTTTATATGAAGCATCATAAAGAGTATTGGAAAATATCAATACTTCGTTGGAAAAATATATGAACAATGTCATAGAGTTGGAAAACTTCTAACCCTTTTATCAGACAATTTGTAGTAAAAGTTATTTATAGCTAATAACTATATAATACCGAATTGAGTTAAATGATCATTACGATCTATCATATTTTCACTATCCATCAGAACAGTACAATGCTTTTAGAAATCATTGTGTGGAAGTTTTTTCATCAACATTTTGGATCACACTCTGTCATCCATCATTAGAATGCTTGAGATAAATGAGACAAAAATAAGATTGTTGCATACCTGTAATCCAAAAGGAAAGGGAAGATAATGCAAACCCAAGAGTTCAGTCAAATTGAAATGAATAAAAATTAAATAAAAACATAGAAAAGGCAAACCCAAGACCTATAAATCATGGATAATAAATTACGAGTCATATAAAAAATAGAAAAAGAAAGAAAATAAAAATCACATAAAACAAGAAAAAAATAATAAATAAGGAAGAATGGAAAAGAATAAGGCCAAATAGCACCCAACTTAAAAGATAAAAACATAAATAGATAAAAGACATATATAAAAGCAAATCATATGTATCTATGTATGAACAAATAAACAAATATATAAGAATAAGAAAAAAAATATTATTATATAACAATATAAATCTAAAGGAAAAAAATAGTATACATTCTTATGTATACATACAAATAGACAAACATACTAATTTAAAAAAAAAAAAAAAAAATAGAAGATGAATAAAATACAAATGTGTCAACATACTAATAGAAAAGAAACAAAACATAAAATAAACAAATAATAATATGAGTACACATATAAGAATATATAAACAAAAAATACAAATAAAAAGAAAGAAAGAATTTAAAAATATAATATTATAAAGGAAAAATAAATATTGATGAAAAGATACGATAAAAAAGAAAAATATAAATCAAGAAAATAGATATATAAGAATATATATATATATATATATATATATATATATATATATATATATATATATATATATATATATATATATATGAGAATAAATAAAAATAAAATATATTAATTAATTAAAAAATAAGATAATATATAAAAATAAACTTAATAGAGAAATATTTTTTATTGACTAATATATTAAACTTTTATTTATTCTCTTTTTAATTAGAAAAATGATGAGGCTAGATTATATATATGGGCCACTATTTGAATAATTCAAAGTCATAATGTAGGTCCCTGCCCCCATAGTAATGTCTCAGTTTGAGACATAAACACCTCCTAAAAATGTGTCTTGTACAATAGTCTCATGGTAGATTTTGACTAAATATCTTATTGTTTCATAAGTCTTAGTTACTTCTAACTCCTCATCGCTACAAGTAACTTCTCCTTCTATCTCCTTTTATATCTCTTTATTATTCCACACACTCATTACTCCAGCACCTTATCATTCCAAATATCCTTATGTCTCCTCAAATTATCCCCCACCCCGAAAAAAGTAAAATAAAAATAAAAATTGAGCCTCCCTTCTTCACATTGTAGATTGCATGCATATATGTGCTAACATTAATGTTTTGTCATTGATGTGAACATATTTCTTTATTCCTAAAAATTTCTCGGTTTGTTGAATTGAGGTTTTTGGTTTGGTATGTATAATGTACTTGATGTTAGTTGTTGGTGTTAGAAAGTAAAGATCCCCAAGATAACTGAGAGGGGCGGGGGCGGGGGGGGTGTGAATCAGTTATCAAATAATTTATCCATTCAACTACTTTAAACAATATAATCAATGTACTGATCAACCATAGAAAAATAATCATACACAATTGCATAATAACATAAGATATGTTGACTAGGGAACCTCTTGAAAAGAGTAAACCCCGATGGGAATGATGCCCACAAAATGATGCACTAATATGAAAGTTCCTTATTAGAGGATGGACCCTGTTAGGAGTCTTATGAAATACATTCAATACATAGAAATCCCTGTTAGGAGATTTTGAATCCCTGTTAAAATATTCTAACCCGGTTAAGAGTTTATGGAAGACAGAAGGACCCACTGCCCAAACAGCTTCAAGGCAAGATCTCTAAACCCACTATCCAAAAGATCTTAGAATTATTCAATAGAATAATATGAAATATATTACCTCCTTCACACTATGCCAAAACCGCACTCTCTGCTACACAAGATCACATTTCCAGATCTCTGTACTCACAAGTCTTCCTTCATCACTGAATTAGCTCTTTTCTTCACTTCATGCATATATTCACATCTCAATCTTCATAGTACACATTACAACAAGGAAAAAATTCCTTCTTATATACCAAACTCAAATAATTACAAATGAGTCGGTCCTCAATTACAAAATAATAAATTCTACATGGTACACACATAATTCACATAAAACTGTCGGCTTCGAGATACTGTAACTTTCTTCAAACATATCCTCAAAGTTTATGCTATGAACCATGTCATCATTAATGAGTCTCCAACATCCCTTTAACTATGCAAAATTAGATTCCATCCCAGCTAAGAGATATCCTCCGATTTCTGAACATCGCTTCATAGAAACACTGTCTAAACACTGCTTTCACCAAAATGCTCATAACTCTCACAAATGAATGAATTTTTTTTTGTGCTATTAACCATAGGTTAATAACACACCAAAGAACATACCATCAACTACGCAAAAGCCAATCTGCAATACAACATGTACGCAAAACAAAACTGTACCTGCTTTCCTGCTAATATCCAGAATATCACTGTGTTGACATCAATGACAATCCAAGTCATGAATGCAACAACAACTGCTACAGAATGACTGCCAAAATACTTTGCATTCATTCCTAACAATCTCCCCCATTGGCATTGATGGCAACATAGATGAAAAACATCCAATGTTCCAAAAATCCAATACTGCAATATCACTGCAAAATATCAAATCAAATCTTGCTTCGTTTTCCTATTCAGCTCTCTCATACAATATACAATGTTTTTCATGTATATCTCTCCCCCATTGACATCAATGACAGAAATTTCATCACTAAGTCAACAACAACTTAATGTCAAAAGACACTTTTCAGAAAAATACAATAACAAGAGTCCTCATGACTCAGCTCATAAACTCCCCCATAGAGGAAGTTCCAACATCCAATCCAGAAGAAAGATAGGGCTCATATACCACTGGATGGATGCAGTCATCTGCATCAATTCTCAAAAATAGGTTGGGGCATAACCCCAAGCATACCTATCAGATACACAAATGTATCCTTAGGTAAAGGCTTTGTAAATATATCTGCTATCTGCTCCTTTGTACTTATGTACTCCAATCTTACTTCTTTTTCTACAACTTTCTCTCTTACAACATGGTACTTGATCTCAATATGTTTAGTCTTAGAATGTAAAATAGGATTTTTTGACATACTCACTGTATTGGTGTTATCACAATGTATAACAATAGGCTCATCAAACTTTATTTCAATATCTTTCAACATCTGCTTCATCCAAATAATCTGATTACAATTATTTGCTGCTGCAACATATTCTGCTTCTGCTGTGCTTTGTGAAGTACAATTCTACTTCTTACTTAGCCAAGAGACCAATTTTCCTCCAAGAAAAAAGGCTCCACCACTGGTGCTTTTCTTGTCATCAACGCTGCCTCCCCAATCTGCATCAGTATAGGCACATAAAGTAAAATCATCAGAATTCTCATACCATAATCCATAATCTATTGTTCCTTTCAGATATCTCAGTATCCTCTTTACTGCTGCATAATGTGATTCTCTAGGTTCTGCTTGAAATCTTGCTACAATCCCCACTGAATGTGCTATATCAGGTCTTGTATGTGTCAAGTACTACAATCCTCCAATCATAGATCTGTACTTTTTCTACTCAACTACTGGTGTCTCATCTTTGCTAGATAACTTATGTCCGGTTACCATAGGTGTTCCAACAGGTTTAGAATCTTCCATTCCAAATCTTTTCAATAAGTCATTCAAATACTTAGTCTGACTTACAAATATACCTTCCTTACTTTGTGTTATTTGTAATCCCAAAAAATATTTCATTTCTCCAATCATGCTCATCTCAAATTCAGTCTTCATTTCATCTGCAAATTTGTCACTAGCTTCATCTTCTCCTCCAAAGATAATATCATCAACAAATATAACTATAACCAACAAACCATTCAATTTCTTTTGTGTATAAGTTACTATCTGCCGTTCCTTTTATAAATCCCAATTTTAATAAATACTTATCCAATCTTGCATACCAGGTTCTAGGTGCTTGTTTTAATGCATATAAAGCTTTCTTTAACTTACATACCATATCTCCTTCTTGTGTCAAAGGAAAACCTTCAGGCTGCTCAATGTAGACTTCTTCCAATTCACCATTCAAAAATGCTGACTTCACATCCATCTGATACACTCTGAATTTCTTGTAAGTTGCATATGCTAGAAACATTCTCACTGCTTCAAGTCTGGCCACAGGTGCAAAAGTTTCTTCATAGTCAATTCTTTCTTGTTTTGAATATCCTTTACATACCAATCTTGCTTTGTTTCTTATCACTTCTCCTTGTTCATTCATCTTGTTTCTGAATACCCACTTTGTTCCAATCACATTCTTGTCTTCAAGTCTAGGGACCAATTCCCATGTCTTGTTTTTTTCAATCTGCTCTAGTTCTTCTTTCATAGCATTAATCCAATGTTCATCTTCACAAGCTTCATTAGTAGTCTTAGGTTCAATTTGAGAAATCAAACATAAATGTACCTTATTTTGAGTCAAAAATCCTCTATCTAAACTTCCAATAACTTGCTCAATAGGGTGATGTCTTGAAGTATACCTGTTAGGTGTCATAGTTATTGATCTTGTTCCGACTGTAGATTCTTCTCTGCTTTCTTCTCTATTTTGTTCTTTGTTTTCTTTAGTATGACTTTCATTCAGCAAATCACTATTAGTTTCAAAAAAAAATTCTGCATTTTCAATGTTAGGCTGAGGTTGTGCTTCTCCATCAGATTCATAATCAAGCATTCTTTCCTGAATTTTAAACATCTCATCAACTTTTACATTTGCACTTTCAACAATAGTCTTAGTTCTCTTGTTATAACATCTATATGCTTTGCTTTTTAAAGAATATCCAAGCAATATTCCTTCATCATTTCTCGGATCAAACTTTCCTATATCATCATCTCTCTTTATATAACATTTACTTCCAAAAATTCTAAAATACTTAACTGAGGGTGTATGTCCAAACCATAATTCATAAGGTGTCTTGTTTGTATCTGCTCTGATTTGTACTCTGTTCATAGTGTATACTACTGTGTTCACTGCTTCTCTCCAAAAAGTCTTAACCAAATCATTTTCAAACAACATAGCTCTTGCTACTTCAGTTATTGACCTATTCCTTCTTTCTGCAATACCATTTTGTTCTGGTGTTCTAGGGGCTGAAAGTTGTCTCTTAATACCATTCATTTCACAAAAGGTGTTAAACTCTATAGATGTAAATTCACCACCTCTATCAGATCTTAGACACTTAATCTTCATTCCAAATTCATTCTCAATTTTGCTTTTCATGATCTTAAATTTATCAAATGCTTCAGATTTTTCTTTAAAAAATGCAATCCACATCATTCTTGTAAAATCATCAACAAGAATCATAAAATACCTTTCTCCATAGAATCCTCTAGTCCTAGTAGGACCACTCAAGTCTATATGAACAATCTCCAGCTTCTCTGTCGATGTGAACTTCTTGTTGGGAAATGAGCTCCTTTTCTGCTTTGCCATCATACATTCTTTGAAAATCATGTTAGTAGGTTTCATAATTCTAGGTAAATCTCTTACCACAAGTGTAGTGCTCACCTTGACAATATTATCAAAGTTTATATGACAAAACCTTTTATGCCATAACCAACTGTCATCAATCCTAGTTATCAAACATGTCATCTCAGTAGGATTCAACTGAAATACATTACCTCTGGTTCTGGATCCTTTTCCAATCAGATTTCCATCTTTATCTTTTATCACACAAGTTTTCTCAGAAAACCAAACTTGATAACCCTTATCAACCAATTGTCCAACGCTTAGTAGATTATGTCTCAGTCCATCAACAAAGTAAACATCATCAATGTTAGTCTTTCCATCAAGAGTAATAGATCCTATACCCTTAATAAAACAAGGTGCATTGTTACCAACCCTAACAATTCCTCCATCATAATTATCAAACTTAAGAAACTTTCTTTTATCTCTAGTCATATGATGTGAACAACCACTATCTATAATCCAATCAGATTTCTTTTCAACTTGTGAAACTAATACTTTTTCTTCCCTTCTATCAGATTCAGAACTTTCTTCTTTAATTGCTACAAATCCTATTTCCTCAAAGTTATCATTATCACTGTCACTTAAATGTTTTTCAATTCCTACTTCAAGATCTTCATCATTTGTATAATAACATTCTTTAGATCTCCTAGGTTTAAAGTTGCTTCTATACTTCTTAACTCTTTTAGGACATTTAGATGCAAAATGACCATATTCTTGACAAGTCCAACATTTAAAGATTTTCTTACCATCTGATTCTCTTTTTACAAGTAATGCAATACCTTCTTCAATCTTCTTATCTTCCTCAGATCTGCTACTGCTGGCATAATCTCCATTCACACCAGTACTTCTTGTAGGTCTAATGTTAAGAGCACTGAATGATGTTTGCATTCTAGGTAGCTCTCTTGATAATCTCAAGTTCATCTCTCCTATTTCTAATCTTCCAAGAAGAGTCTCTCTTGAAAAGTTTGATGTACAAGGTATCACTTGTGCAATCATCTGCGTTTTTTTCTTGAATACTAGTTTCAAAGTTCTCATAATTTTCCATATCATTTCATTCTCTGTCTTATCACCTCCACAAGACTTTATTCCTATTACAATCTAAGACATCCTACCAATATAGCTTCTAATAGATTCATCTTCCATCATTCTGATATCTTCAAATGCACAAATCCAATTATGTAATCTAGCCTTCTTTTCATGTTCATCACCTTCAAAAGTAGAATGTAAAGCTTTCCAAATTGCATGAGATGTTTTCAAACATCTTACCTGACTATATTCATTCTCCGGTAGTGCTGACAAAAGTGCTTCTCTTGGAAGTATGTTACACATGAATAGATCTAGTTCATCTTTAGTTCCTGCCTCTAGATTGTCTTCCTCAATGATAGTCTTCTCATTCTTTGTAATCAACCAATAACTTGGTCCTAAACACAATAGATGTGTCTTCATCTTTTCTTTCCAGCTGTCAAAATTTACTCCATCAAACTTAGGGCTTTCTTTTCTAAAATTTGCCATGGATCTCCTTAAGTTGTTAAACTTTTCTTTCAAGGACCTGCTGCTCTAATACCAATTGTTAGAAAGTAAAGATCCCCAAGATAACTGAGAGGGGGGGGGGGGGGTGAATCAGTTATCAGATAATTTATCCATTCAACTACTTTAAACAATATAATCAATGTACTGATCAACCATAGAAAAATAATCATACACAATTGCACAATAACACAAGATATGTTGACTAGGGAACCTCTTGAAAAGAGTAAACCCCGGTGGGAATGATGCCCACAAAATGATGCACTAATATGAAAGTTCCTTATTAGAGGATGGACCCTGTTAGGAGTCTTATGAAATACATTCAGTACATATAAATCTCTGTTAGGAGATTTTGAATCCCTGTTAAAAGATTATAACCCGGTTAAGAGTTTATGGAAGATAGAAGGACCCACTGCCCAAACAACTTCAAGGCAAGATCTCTGAACCCACTTTCCAAAAGATCTTAGAATTATTCAATAAAATAATATGAAATATATTACCTTCTTCACACTATGCCAAAACCACACTCTCTGCTACACAAGATCACATTTCTAGATCTCTGTACTCACAAGTCTTCCTTCATCACTGAATTAGCTCTTTTCTTCACTTCATGCATATGTTCGCATCTCAATCTTCATAGTACACATTACAACAAGGAAAAAATTCCTTCTTATATACCAAACTCAAATAATTACAAATGAGTCGGTCCTCAATTACAAAATAGTAAATTCTACACACTACACACAGAATTCACATAAAACTGTCGGCTTCGAGATACTGTAACTTTCTCCAAACATATCCTCAAAGTTTTCACTATGAACCATGTCATCATTAATGAGTCTCCAACATCCCTTTAACTGTGAAAAATCAGATTCCATCCCAGCTAAGAGATATCCTTCGATTTTTGAACATCGCTTCATCTAGAAACACTATCTAAACACTGCTTTCACCAAAATGCTCATAACTCTCACAAATGGATGAATTTTGTTTTTGCGCTATTAACCATAGGTTAATAACACACCAAAGAACGTACCATCAACTATGCAAAAGCCAATCTGCAATACAACATGTGCACAAAAAAAATTGTACCTACTTTCCTGCTAATATCTAGAATATCACTGTGTTGACATCAATGACAATCCAAGTCATGAATGCAACAACAACTGCTACAGAATGACTGCCAAAATACTTTGCATTCATTCCTAATAGTTGGGAAGATGGAGATGTGTTGAGGAATGTTTGTACTTGATATTGTTCAAGTCTTTGAGGTTCTCTATGTTTTTTGAGGAAGTTATGAGTGATTTGTCTATTGTTCAAGTCTCATAGGTTCCATGTGTTTTTTGAGAAAGTTATGAGTGATTTGTTGGAAGATAGTTTTCTGGTTATTTATGTGGAGATAGGTGTAATTTTTGGATCGGTGAGGTTCGGCTATGCAGTATCTTTTGTTGCTAACCTTATGGTGAGTTTAGAAAATGGATGTGTGTACTTAGCTTGGATGGTTTGTGATTTAGATTTTGGAAAGCTATTCTTCTTTTGTGATAGAGGTTGATGTTTAGTGTTCTTGATGAATAGTACAAAGAAAGTTATAGATTATAAAGCAATGTTTTTTTGGTGCTATTGCAATAATTGATGCTTCTTGCTAATGTTTCTAGATCACGTTCTATTCATTTTTGTAGATCACATTGGGATATGTTATCAGATTCAATTATTTTTCAGTGGTGTTTTGGTGTTCTTGGTGGACTTGATGAGTTAGTGTGTTGTGAAGATTCAAGGCATGATATTTAGATTGTGGCATACTCATTGATGGATATTTGGGTCCTCGCTATGTCTTGGCTGACATGTCTTGGATCACATTGTGCATTGTGTATTAATCTTTGTAATAATTTTTAATGAGGTCCTTGGCTAATCTAGTTGTAATAAGTTGATGTAATGTACTAAGATATCTGCCTAGATTGATAAATAAGTACTACACATGCTATAAGATATCTTCCTAGATTGATAAATCTTGATAATGCTATGTGTAAGGAATATCAATTGGGAAAGATAGAAAAATATACAAGTTTAAAAGATAGATATATTCTTCAAGTAGATTGTTAGATTTGGTGCATATTGATTTATGTAGTCCAACTAGAACTAAGATTTATTATGGAGACAAGTATTTCATTCTATTTGTTGATGACTATTCAAGGATGATGTGTGTTACATTTTTGAAAGAGGAATAAAAATATTTTGACAAATTCAATATTTTTAGAGATTTGGTTGAGATTGAGATGAGAGTGAAGATGAAGTGCTTAAGATCAAACAGAGGTGGATAATTTACTTCAAGACAATTCAATGCTTATTGCATGAAGAAAATGAAATAAGGAGACATATGTCCAATCTCAAGATCCCTCAACAAAATAGAATTGGAGAGAGAAGGAACCAAACAATTCTTGACACTTAAAGGACTATGATGATAAAAGAAAAAGAACCACAAATGTACAAGAGAGAATCCATGAGTATTGTAGTCTACACATTAAACCAAGTTCAGATAAAGCATGATACCGGTAAGACTTCTTTTGAATTTTGGTATGGTCATGTTCCTATAGTAAAGTATTTTAGAATTTTTAGAATTAAATCTATATTATAAGAGATGAAGACTTGGGGAATTTTGATCATAGATGTGATGAAGGTACCTTTGTTGGATATTCTAGAAAGATAAAAGATTATAAATATTTTAACAATTGGGTAAGAAAGATAGTGAAAAGTGATAACGTTAGAGTTGATGAGAATTATTAGAAATAGGTCAATTCATGTAGTTATGAGTCAGATGATGAGAAGAAAATTAGATTATTCAAGTGTAGAATCTAAATCAAAGTCAGAATGGATTAGCATAATAGATTGGAGAAGTTGTTGGTGAACAAGAAGTGGAAACTCAAGATTCTACTAAAAAAAAAAATCTGAAGACCCGAAGGTATGTAAGGTTAAATCATTTGGAAAATAAGATTATTGGTGATAAGAATGAAGGTGTTATGACTAGAGGAAAACTTGCTAAAATAAAAAATGAAATTTTGTTTGATTTCTCAAGTTGAACCTAAAGATTTTGATGAAGCTTGCAAAGATGAAAGTTGGGTTAAAGAAATGAAAGAAGAGTTGGAGTAGATTGAGGGAAAAAATACATAGATCTTGGTTCCCAGCCCTAGAAACAAGAATGTAATTAGAATAAAGTGGGTTTTCAGAAATAAATTGAATGAAGATGGTGAATTCATAAGGAACAAAGCTAGATTAGTTTGCAAAGGATATTCAAAAATGGAAGATATTAATTTTGACTATACATTTGGTCTTGTTGCTAAAATTAATACAGTTTTGAATATTTCTTGCATATGCTACTTACAAAAATTTCAAGGTGTATTAGATGGATGTTAAGTCTGCATTCTTGAATGTAGAGTTGAAAGAGGAACTATATATAATAAGCATCTTGATGGTTTTCCTTTGAGTGATCAAGATGACATGATTTTCCAATTGAAGACATCATTGTATGGATTAAAACAAGCATCGAGATGTTGGCATTAAGCAGAATTGCCACTAGTGACAACACTTATTTGCATTCTGAGTGCAAACCGAGCAGAACAGTGCAAACCGAGTAGAACAGTGCAAACTGAGCAGAATAGTGCAAACTGAGCAGAACAGTGCAAACCGAGTAGAATAGTGCAAACCAAGAAGAACAGTGCAAACCGAGCAAGACAGTGCAAACCGAGCAAGACAGTGCAAACCGAACAAGATAGTGCAAACTGAGCAGGACAGTGTAAACCGAGTAACATTATGTCTACCGAGTCACCAGTATTTACCGAGTTCAAAACCTACCGAGTGGTTAGTATGAACCGTGCCTTCACTTCTACTGAGTGCATGATGATGCCGAGTAATGCAGTGGACGCCGAGTATCAGAAAGTCACCAAGTTAGTTTGCAAGAACCGTGTAACCATACTTGGGCCGACTTAGTGGCACTTATGTTTATTTGTCAAGCCGACTTTGTAATTAATTGTTTAGACTTGTATATAAACAATGTTGTAAAAATGTCAAGATGCAATAAAATGAGTATGAATGTGAAAAAGAAAGAAAGGCAGAGATAAGCGAATTACAAAGGGCTATAGCAGTATAGGGAACAACAAAGACAAATTCATCACAGAAGGTGATCAGTACATCAGCGAATCTCAATCAGCAATCCAGTTGCAAAGCAAGAGATCTACTGTTTCATCCTAACAAGTGAATCAGTACTAAAATCCTTTAACCAGGTAGACTTAACAATCTTTTGTAAAATCTCTTTACCGAGTGCATACTTCATTGTATGTTTGTAAATCCTTTAACAGGGTGGATTTAGCAATCCTTATTGCTCCTAGCAGGGAAAATCATCAGAAGTGATCAAATTGTAAGCCTTAACCGGCCAACTTTATTCTGCAGTACTAAAGCTTTGTGGGTTTCATCCCCACCCTAGTTTTACTTTCTTTTTGGAAGGTTTCTAGGTAACCAAATCTATGTGTCATTGTTGTGAATGCTTTTAAGTTTCATGCTTTCTATATGCATAAGGAAAAAGTGAACTATATGTTAATACATCTGTAAATGTAAGAAAATTTGGAGTTACTGATTCACCCCTCCCCTCTCAGTAACTTGGTTAATTCCTGAATATTTCCAACACGAGATCCCCATATGAGAGGTTAGATAAATACTTATTGAAGCTTGGTTTCAGTAAAGGATCTGTTGACAATAATTTATATTTCAAAATTTACATGAAAATATCTTGATTAGCGAAGTATTTGTGAATGGTATCATTTTTTGTGGAAATGACAAGATGAGTAAGGATTTTGTAGATGAGATGAAAAAAGAATTTGAGATGTCAATGATAGGTGAGATGAAATTCTTTTTTAGTCTTTAAATTATTTGATCATGAAAAGGTATTTTCATTACACTCTAAGTATGTGAAAGAATTATTGAAGAGATTCAGAATGGATGATTCAAAAACTATTGGAACCCCTATGGTTACTAGTTTCAAATTAACAAAGAATGCATATTCCCCTCTTCCCAACTAGAAAAGGTAAAAATCTATGAATGGTGGATTTCTATACTTGACTTAGACTAGACAAGACATATTGAATGCATTTTGTATTGTTGTGATATTTCAAGGAGAACTGAAGGAATCACATGTTACTATTGTTAAAAGGATATTCAAATATTTGAAAGGGACATTGAATAATGAACTATGGTATTCTAAAGATGATGAGCTTACTTTGTGTATTTATACTGATGTTGATTGGGAAGGGAATGTGATGACACAAAAAGTACTAGACAAGTGGTACATTCTTCTTGGAGAAGAAGTTAGTTACTTGGGCCAGTAAGAAACAAAGTTGTATATCTCAATATACTACTGAAGTTGAGTATGTTGCTTCTATTACGAACTGTAGTCAAGTAGTTTGGATGAAGAAAATGTTGGAAGATATCAGAATAAGCTTTGGTGAGCCTATTATTATATAATGTGATAAGTCAAGTGTTATCAATATTATAAAGAACTTTGTGTTTCATTCAAAGACAAAGCATATTTCTATAAAGTATCATTTCTAGAAGGATAAGGTGAATGAGAAGGAAATCAGATAGAAATATGTGCCTACAAAAGAGCAGATTGCATATATTTTCATGAAGCCCTTACCGAATGATACTTTTGAATATATTTAAGGTAAGCTTGGGTTGACAACCCCACCTAATCAGAGCTAGAGATACATAGATTTGCATCGGTCCAGTGCTTTCACAGAGATTATTTTCTTTTGGATTGATGCATTTTGGGGATTGTGCCTTAGGGGGATTAGTTGTTATGTTTTTCAGCTTTTTGGTTTGGCTTCTATGAATATATGTGCCTTTGTCATTAATGTCAAAGGGGGAGAGAACCATTTGAAAAACATAAAGAATTGAGTGAGAGATAGCCCTATGGAAGGAAAGTGTTAGACTTAGGGGGAGTAACTAGTGTATTGGGGAATGATTTCTGCTTTGTGCATTGATATGGTTTTTTACATCATATGTTACAATCAATGCCAAAGTGGGAGATTGATTGATATTTCATGCATATTTCTTTATTCCTGATAGTTTCTTGGTTTGTTCAATTGAGGTTTTTGGTTTGGTATATACAATGTACTTGGTGTCAGTTGTTGAGAAGCTAGAGATGTATTGAGGAATGTCCATACTTGATTTTTTTCAAGTCTCAACAATTCTCTATGTGTTTTGAGGAAGTTATGAGTGATTTATCAGAAGACAATTTTTTGGTTATTTATGTGGAGACAGAGTTGTAGTTTTTGGATCGGTGAGGTTTGCCTATGCAATATCTTTTGTTGCTAACCTCGTGGTGACCTAAAAACATGGATGTGTGTTCTTAGCTTGGATGGTTCATGATTTCGATATTGTCAAGCTATTCTTCTTTTACTATAGAGGTTAATGTTCAGTGTTCCTATTGAACAGTGTAGAGAAAGTTATAGATGCTTAGGCAGAGATTTTTTTCTTGTTATAGCATAGTAATTCATGCTTCTTTTTAATATTTATAGATTTTTTTCTATTTGTGTTGGTAGATTGCATTGGGATATGTGATTAGATTCAGTGATTTTCCTATGGTGTGTGCATTTTCATGGCTGACTTGGTGAGTTAGCTTGTTGCGAATATTCAAGGCATGATCTTTTGATCATGGAATGTTCATGGATGGAGATTTGGGTCCTAGCTATGTCTTAGTCAACATGTCTTGGATCACATTGTTCATTATGTACATTACTCTTTGTAATGTTTTCTAATTAGCTCATTGGCCAACCTAGTTGTAATAAGTTGATGTAATTTGTATTTAAAGATATGATCTTTAAGATTGGTAACTTATGATAAAGATGCGAGTGTGATTGATGTTTGATATGTTGTGCGAAGAGGCATGGGAGGAATCCAAAATAAATTCAGAATGGAGTTGTGCTTCATTAGAGATTTATTGGCATGTCTGAGATACTATCAATCAGTTCACAAAATTAGTAGATTGTTGTCTATAGTAGATTGTACTCCATCTTTGGGGTTGTACCCCTAGTCTTATTTTGGGTTGTATCCCTTATTTTTATTCAAGAAATGAGCTCTAGGCAGTGAGCATAAATGCATATCCATTCCCCATTATACCTTTAACAAGGTTTATATGTATTAGTGCATCATCTAGTCGGTTTGGTCCCCACCATGGTTTTTCCATTAAATGGGTTTCTATACAAAAACATATGGTGTTATGTGTTCTTTTGTTGATGGTTCAGTTGCTTGATGTCTATCTAAGTTAGGAAAACAAGTATTAATAAGTTTTGTTTTGGACACAACTGATTCACCCCCCGCCCTCCCCCTTTCCCCCCCTTAGTTGTGTGTATTTCCTTATTTCTATCACTTCACTCATCTGTAACCTTATTGCTCCATCAAAAAAACCTTATCTGTCTGATTCTCTTTATCACTTTGTATTTGTTATGCACCTTATGACTCCATAAACTCTTTATCCCTCATGACTCCTTATCTTTCCAATCATCTTAAACTTCTTATGGCTCTCCTCCTTATCTCTCCAAAACCTTCTTATACCTCCCTTCCATAATCCAACTTCTTTCTTATCACTTTATACTCATTTCTCCTCTTGTATCTCTCTAACTCCTTATAGATCCATACTAACTTTATATTTCTGCAATTAGCTTCATTTTTCTCTCTCCTTTATCCATGTCTCCAATCATCTTCCTTTGCCTCTCTTAATAACCCCCTTCCTTATCACTCCAAACACATCTTGGTTTCTCCCCTCCTTATCACTCCATGTTGCATCTAATCTCTCCAAATAACTCCCTTTGTCTTTCTTCTTATCTCTTATTGAAGCATACTCACCACTTATCTTTCCAATAAAAATTCCCTTGTTTCTCTCCTTATTTATCCATGAAGCTCTTTGTATCTCTCCATCCTTATTTCTTTCAATAATACTTCTCTCTCAATCCAACCCCCTTATCTCCCCTTCCTTGTCTCTCCAAACACCTTATCATTCCATTCCCCATCCCTTATCACTCCAACATCTTATCTCTCCAAAATATCTATGTATGTCCTTATCTTTTAATATTTTCCTAATCCTTCCCTCCTTTAGTCACCACAACCTCTTATTATTGCACCCTTAACACTCCTACTCAAAATTTAAAATTACATTCAACCCCAAATTGAAGCAATCACAACGAAGAGAAATTCAAAACCAAAGTTCTCCAAAAACACTAGAGCCAAAATCCACCTCCATAGGACTAGCCATCACCTCAATAAGATAAAGAGAGGGAAAAGAGGAGGAATGAACCACAACTCTACTGTAATTACAACAAGACACCCCACCTTAATAGGTGTTGGTTCCACCTCAATAGGATCCTAACACCTGGGAGAATCCATACAAGAGTAACAACAACCCACTGAAGAAAAGAAAAATGAAGCTCCTAGACACAAACCTACCACCTCCCCAATCACCACCTCTTCCTAATCCCTATTTATATTGCCTCTGCCTTCAACCAGTTCACAATCACTACATCCACCTCCTCTAACACTGTTACCACTCAACCATTATCTAAACTCACCTCACCATCAACGCCCACTACCTTAACTCCAAACACCACCTCATCCTCCCCTCCAACCATGAACCCTACCTTCCACCAGGTCCCCACCCACTCCTCTTCCTCTTACAACACTACTTCCTTCTCCACACCACTATCAATACCTACAAAAAACCTTCAACATCCCAACCATGACCACCTCATGTGCCCCGAGCACCAAGCACCAACCCTAGTTTCATAGCCACATCTACTCATCAAGCCATATTTCAGAAAAATACAACAAGAAACTCCAAACTCTACAACCAATAGGACTTCTACCCCCACTATAGATTTTGGGCTCTACAAAACAAAAAGAAATTCACTTCTCTACCCAAATGAAGCAAACCCATAGAGAAAAACTAGGAAGCCAAATAAACAAGACTCAATGAAAACCAACCCTTTCCATTTAAGCTCCAAAACCAGCACTAACATAAAACATAAATACATCAGACTGCACATGCAATATAATCTTCAAAACAAAGCAATCTATGGCTATGAAACCCCAGTAAAATTCTAAAGAAAATGGACCGAACTGATGGAGCCTAAAATAATAGGAATGACCCCTCCAAAAGGTGCAAATGATTCGCAGAACAAAGCCTGTATAGTCCCTACAAGAAAACCCCTTACCTACACCACTGCAATTTCCCAAAAGCTAAAATAGTCG